>VZQC01008190.1:606989-700258 GCA_009823505.1 Rhizomys pruinosus
ATATATATATATATATATATATGTCTTTTTGAGACAGGTTTTCCCTGTAGCCCCAGCTATCCTGGAACTCGCTCAGTAGACCAGGTTGGCCTTGAACTCACAACAGAAAGCTGCATACCTCTGCCTCCCAAGCGCTAGGATTAAAGGTGTGTGCCACCGTGCCCAGTCTAAATTTACATTTTAAATAGTCATACATTTTAGAAAATACAGTAAGGCAGAGGATCTAGCACTGTTCAAAGACTACAAACTATTCTCCTCACATAATCTCTCATTCTGTGTTAGCAAAAGCTACTATATATCCATTTGACTAAATGTGACTCAACTGATAGAATCAGTCATTTGTATAATGGCTTCTGCACATAATTATGTAAGAACGGTGACAAAGATTACCTAAGAGCTTTGCAACTGATACAACAATTTCAGCAGGCTACTTAGGATTCTTGACTGCCTAATATTTTATCATCTTCATAATTTTAAAAGGTTTAAGCCAAACACGTTTGGAAGGGTAGAAATTCTAAATCCCAGGATTCGGTAATGATTTACCCTGGAAGATTTGGTGTCATTCTTGGTTTTGTGCAAGGTCTATAGCTTTTATGTTAAGACTGAACTGAGGAGATGCTGATATATGAAGGTAGATGATGGAACTAACAGCCATCCTAAAAATTCTTTCAGGAAGGGCCCATAGTCTCTTGTCCCAACTGGATGGAGATCATCGGTTTGTATAAATCATTATGACTGAATTGCAAAGTAAATGTTTATATGTTTGTCCCTGTCAAAAACTAGCAAAATATAAAAATTTCTATAAAATGCTATTTATTAATTTGTCAAATGTTCTTCAGGAATTCAAATACTGAGAAAGGTGGGTATAAAAATACAGCCTTACAAGAAAGCAAACAGAATCATAAACTTTTGATATCCTGGCAGAAAAGTGGTTTAGGTATTGTTTCGACTCTTAATTGGATTTTCTGGCATCTCTATTCCCAGTTGGCCTTTGCTTCCATACAGCATCATTTCCATTTCCACTTGGGATGTTCATTTTTCTTTTATAAAGACAATAGCCAAGAAGTTATTTTATTTTTTCCTTATTAGATTTTGAAAATGAAAAGACTTCTTTTGCAAACAAGTCCAGAAAGTGTATTGTAGATTCTCTCCCATGTCTGTCTGGTTTTGCCCCTGGCATTCCAATAACTTCTTAAAAACGAGTCATTTTTATGTCCTGTCATAAGCAATAAATCATTCACTCTCAGTGCAATGGAGGGTAATAAAATAATAGAAAAACAGCATATGGAAAGATTAGAACATCAATAAAGAAAAAGGATTCTTTTCCACTCACCTGAGGCATTTCCAAACACTAACACTAAAGCCAAGTACATATAACAAGAATTATAAACTTTTTCCCACAAACGGAGAAAAAGGAAAAAAAAAAAAAGAGGATAAACAAAAACTGGTACACAGAATATCACTCTCCATCTGAAAGAAGAGCCATGTGATCAAACGGGAGAGGACAAAGTTCTTAATCAATGCAACGTCTTTCCACGCCTAAGCCTTCCTTATGCAGAACTGATTTTCTATCTATTAAGCTCCTTTGTAACACTTTATAAAAAAATTTCCAGATAGAAGATGATTCTTATAGTCATTTCAGGTAATTTCCTACTTTCCCTCAAAACAGGATTTACCATAGCCTTCTCTATTCCCTGTTAGGTTGTCAATTCAAATGACTTCTAATATTCACATTAAAAAAAAAAAAAACACAAAAGTCTAGCAATTCCTACACTGCCAGAGGCTGATGATCAAATGTATAAGATCAAGATAAACTATTTATTCTAAGTAGGCCTGATCCTCTCCTTGAGAAAATACAGCTCATCCTACATATCACAGCAACCAAAGCTACTTGACTAATTTAGTTTGTTACAAAGCTTCCAGAGAAAAAGCCAGAATGTACTAACGAAGGTAATGTATCTGTAAAGAATGAAGAAAATGTATTGTCATAAGATTAGGAACATACGGTCTATTGTAAGCTTGTGGAGAAGATACAAAAGTACAGACAGCATTTGCTTCCAAACAACTTCAAAAAATTAAATACCCAGTAGTTATCTTTAGAACAAGATAAAAGACAAAGCATAAGACAAGTACGGATACAATATATATAAAACATAGTATGGATACAATATATAAAATTTATTTACTAAGCTGTAATCCTTTTTTTTTGCCTAATAATGTTTAAAAGCTTTTTTATTGGAGAGGTGGAGAGATGACTCGGGAGTTAAGAACACTGGCTGCTCTTGCAGAGGGTCTAGGCTCGCTTCCCCACATCCACATGGCAGCTTATGACTATCCCTAACTCTAGTTCTAGGGGATCTGATCAACCCTTCTGGCCTCTGTAGGCACTGCATACTCACGCTGCACTTAAACATGCAGGTAAAACACTTTCTCACTGGTAATGTTTGTTTTGATTATTCAGGAAAGGTACTATCAAGAGTTCTCCATTGTACAAATACTGTTTTACCTAATAATCTATGAGCTGACATGAAAAAAAAAAAACATGCAAAAATATGCTAATAGAATGAGGTCCCTAAAATTTAGTAACCACAAGTGACTCTGGTACTTACCAGTCTTCATTATGACTATGGAAAATCCTGGTTTTTCTAGCTCTAACAGTCCCTTCCACATTGATTAGTATATATCTATACTAAGAAAGAGCCCCTCATTCATTCATTTGTTCTTTCATTCATATATTCATCATTTACTACATGATTTCATTTATTCTAATTTTATCCAATTTGTTATGTACTTCAACACTATCATGTTCATTTTGATAGTCAAACTGTCCCAAGTTTGGTCAATAAGAGACACCCCTCTTTTTTTTTTTTTTTAGCACTTGACTACTTTTTAGAACAACCAACTACTCCAAGTCCCTCTGTTCCCAGTATTCTTTGTTTCCTCCTCAGGGCTCTCATCTTTTCAGTAGCATATGGGAGAACAGCATGTAGAAAAACTAAGGTCTAGGAAGCAGCTTTACTCCATTCTGAGTCTCAATTCTTCAAGCTGCTTTCTGTCATGAACTCTCCTCTTCCAAAGATCCTTATTACTTACATATTTGCTCAGTCCTACAAATATATAAAGGTTTCAGGATCACTGCACTATACATGTTTTAAAAAATCCTCAAGAAGAACCTATGCTTTGTTTGAAATTCCTTTTTCTTTCCCTTGTGCTAGGAGCATAAAGTTAAAGTCACGTGAATGTGATGATTTGAAATACAGATTACTTATTTGTATTGTTTGCATTCAGTCTAGAATTCTTTGCTCTATTCCTGATTTATTTGTACTTAGTTAAGACAGATTTCCTTGAGTTAAAATAACATTAGACTGGTATACCCTAGAGAAATTCCCCATACTAGTTACTTTGCTAGATTTCTAGTTCCTATTTGTTTCTTCTGTCTACACCCACTCACCACACCACCAGACCCCACTTCCTTACTGGAATTTCAATTTTTGTGGATATAACCAATTTTCATATATTCTAGTTTATTCTTGTTTCATTTTATAAAAGATTAAAAAGTGGCCTTAAGACTAGGCATGGGGGGGCTGGAGAGATGGCCTAGCGGTTAAGAGCGCCGACTGCTCTTACAGAGGACCCGGGTTTGATCCCCAGCACCGACATGGCGGCCGAGAGCCGAGCCGTCTGAAACTCCAATTCCAGGAGAACTCCAGTTCCAGGGGAATCCGACACCCTCTTCTGACCTCCGCGGCATTGCATGACACGGGTGCACAGACTTGCATGCAGACAGTACATTAATACACATACAGAAATAAATAAAATTAATTTAAAAAAAAAAAAGACTAGGCATGGTGGTGCACACCTTTAATCCTAGTACGTGGGAGGCAGAGTTCAAGGCCAGCCTGGTCTACATAGTGAGTTCCAGGCCAGCTGGGGCTATAGGGAGACTCTGTCTCAAAAAGACCAAAAAAAAAAGAAGGGAGTTTAAGTCTTTTAAAATGCCTCACTATATATCAGTGATCTAGTTCTGCCTAAAAAAAAAATCTCAATGCTTGATAGCTAAAAAAATATTTCAAATAATTTGTGGATACCAGAAATCTGGGAATGGTTGGCTGAAAATAAAATTAAAATAAAATTCTGAGTCAGTACCTCAAGGATTCAACCAAAGCTGAAGAATGGAGCTATAGAATCTCACAACCTGAGACTTTACAGCCTTCTCATGACGTGGCTGCTGACTGGCCACAGTGACCACTGACTGTGATCAGACAGAATGGCATATAATACTTTTGTATTTATTTCATTAAAAAAAAAAATCTGTCTTGGGAACAGTCTATCAGTAGTTTGCAAATAGTTTCTTCATTATTTCATTTATGTAAAACACTCTATTAGATGTATGTATCATAGTTTATTTGGGCATTTAGGTAGGCTACAACATTTCATAATTATTATAAATAATACATAATCTATTGCTTGTGTATTTCTGACTGAAAACCATAGTGTTATAAATTTAATCTGGATTATCAAATGTATTAAAGTCCTTTCACAAAATAAGGTTGGCATGTTTGTTTTTATTTTATTGCTATTTTGTTTATTTATTTTCATTTTCTGTTTTTTGAGACGGGGTGTTCCTGTAGCCCCAGCTGGCCTGGAGCTCACTATGGAGACCAGACGGGCCCCATCTCACAGAGATCTGTCTATTCCCCAAGTGCTGGGGTTAAAGGTGTGGGCCACCACATCCTGCTCCTCCCTTGGCACGTTTTAACAGGAAGATTTAAAAGTCTTAGTATGTCATTTTTGTTGTGCTTTCCTTCTGTAACAGAGTCTCACTATGTAGCCCCAGCTAGCCTTGAACTCAACATCTTCCTGATACAGCCTCCAAGTGCTGGGGATTATAGGTATATGCCATCACACAATGCTTCTTAATATGACTTTTAAAACACTTATAATATATTCCTCAAGCACATGTGATACAAAACATACCATAATTATTACCTGTTTCAACCTATCTATAAGGAACAGATAGGGATGGTAGCAATATCATCAAATCAAAAGAAAGAAAGTTTTAAAAGAATGTTAAAAAAATAAAATTAAAATAAAATTAAAAAAAATTTTAAATTACAGTAGATACTAAGACTATCTGGAAAAAAAAAAGTGACAACTAAGTAGACATGAAATAGAACGTCAATTTTCAAGTTTCCATGAAAGAATTCAAGGTTCAAAGCTATCTTAAAAACAATAAATAAAAATAATTTTGGGATCTCTGGAAAAATGTTCTTTTCCCTATTCTTCCCACAAAGTATATCAGGAAAACCTGAATGTTACACATAAAACAAAACTAAGGCCTGAAAAAGATAGAACCCTGATCATCTAGACTTCAGTCCAAGAGAATGCATATGGTATTCATTTCCCAAGTTCTTTTTATCCCATATACCCCAAACTTACAAGCAAAAGAAGGTGGCAACCTAGAAATGTCAATTACCATAGACAAAAATGACCTCAAAGAAGCCAGCTCTCTCTAATACATAGACTAAGAAAGGAAGTACCTTTCCTATGAAGCCAACCTTTGCACAATAACTAGTCTTCTCTAGCTAAGAACTGCCCGCATCTAAATAATCCTGATTGTGTATCCCACCCACCCTTACCAACTAAGATACAATGATGAGTATATAGATGAACTCTCATCAGACTTTAATTAGAAAGCCAGGAACTTGAGCTTTCATGTCTTCCAGATAGTAATTTACCCCTCTAAGGGCACCATCACTAGAGATGAAGACAATATAATCAACGCCCACCCAGCAACAGCAACATGTCCCAACCTCATCTAACTGAAGTAATGTCAGAGGAGGCCCACCCAGTAGAGAATCAAGTTTTTCATTACAGCATAACAGTAATAACATTGCAATGCTAACATCATGACATCAGGAGAGGCCACACAAGGAAAAGTAATGAGAGACTTCTATCCAGCCAGAAAATTATCAACAGCAATATAGTAAAGAGGCAGAAATCAAACTCATTCGCCACGGGTGTCAAGTAACCACGTGGGGAACTTGGACCTCTACTTACGGCTGCTATAAGGAGGCAGTGCCCCAAATTTCCTAGCTCTTTTCCCAAAGGAGGGTAAAGCTAGCTAAAATTAACTGATCCAGTCTTTTTAAAAAATATTTTATTATTTATTTTTTGTTTATGTTTTAAGGGATTCTACAATATAAAAGCACAGTTGTTTTCAGATCACATTAACGTTGCTCAGTTTGCCATACAATTAGGTAATTGGTGCTAGCATCCACAGATGAGGGATACCATTCGTCGTTTGCTTTTCTGGGACTTTGTTACTTCATTCAGCATATCTTCTAGGTCTAGCCATCTATCTGCAAAGCTCATGATATCATCTTTACCACTGCATAGAACTCCAAGGTGTAGATGTACCACATTTTCTCTATCCACTCATCAGTTGAGGGGCACTTGAGTTGGTTCCAGCTCCTTGCTATTGTGAAGAGAGCAATAAACATGGCTGTGCATGCATCTCTGCGGAAAGATGAGATTTTTGGGTATATACCCAGGAGTGGTATGGCTGGGTCAGGTGGCAAGTTCATTCCAAGTCTTCCAAGGGTTCTCCACACTGCTTTCCATAGTGGCTGTACGAATTTACAATGCCAGCAGCAATGAATGAGTGTTCCCCTTTCCTCACAACCTCTCCAGCACTTGCTATCATTTGTTTTCTTGATCCTAGCCAGTCTTATCAGAGTGAGATGATGTCTTTTTTTTTATTTAATTTTTATTGATGCTTTGTGCATTTTGTACATCATTTTCCAATTCAGATCAGGCATATTTCCCTTTCCCTTCCCCCCCCACCCCCACCCCATCCCAGATCATGTATTCTGCCGTAACTGTCTTGCATCTTTCTCTGTTTTTTTGTTTTTTCATTTTTTAGCTATAAGTGATAATCCATGAGTACAGGCATCCTTCGTGCAAAACCAAGCTTCAGGGCTGTTGTGCCCAAATCCCCACAGCCCCACCATCCAGTGGGGGGTGACAGGTTGTTTGTTCAATCAAGTTGATCAAATGAGTGTCCAGACTACATCGCTGTAGTTTCACCATTCACCCCAATCGCAGCCTTTACATTCCACCAAGCCCCCTCTTCCGCAGATTGTTCCCTAGGCTTAGAAAAGGGGCACAGGTGGATGAGAAGTAAAACTGTCCTCTCTCTCTGGAGCTGTTGACTTGGATTCTGGTCAATTCTGGCTGTTTCCCCTCATGGGCTGACAGTTTGTTCAGGAGTAACCTTTCGATCCTACTAATGAAGCACAAGCAATTAGATATATAGGTATTTAAGCAGCACTAATAGTTATGGTAGGTTACTTTGGCATAGACACATATTAATCCATGGTTTACATTTTCCCCCCTGTTAATTAAATATGACAGGGTCCTTACTATGGCTTAAACATCTCCCAAAACCTGCAGAGGATGTAAGCTTGTGGCATCACCAATGGGTCATTCCTCCAAGGAGAGAGCCAATATAGCCATCAGATTTGGGGATATTACAGGCACCATTGCTGCCTCCGCTGCACCAGTATTGCCAGCGAAGGTGAGGATTTTGTAGCTGGTGCTGACGGTGGAGTCTTTGCTTGACTCAGGGAGAAAACCGTATTTGCTTCATTGGTTTTAGTGGCCTTGGCAACACTCTCTGGCATCCAGAGGCCATCTGTACACTTGGCATGTGCAATACATCCCTCCCATGTTAACGTCAGGTCTTCGGCAGCAGGGTCTTATCGCCTCTCCTCCTGCAGGTATCCCAACTTAGGGGCAAGGAGCCCTTACCTTTTGTGGGGCCTTGGATCCCCTGGCCAACATCCCCCTGGTAGAACAATCCATTGCTGATGTCAGAGCTCCTGCATTAATATACTTTGCCTAAGTGCATAGCCCAAGGACTTTATTATTATATTTGGTTCTGAACAGAGTATAATCCTTTTCACAGTTCCTATGTCTATTAGTCAATTAAAGAAGATATCTTAAAGTGGTTTTAATTTACATTTCCTTAATTATTAGCGATGAGCACTTTTTAAGATGTTTCTCAGCCATGTCTAATTCCTCACTTGTGAAGTCTCTGTTCAGCTCTTTGCTCCATCTTTTGAGTGATTCATTTGTTTTCTTTCTTCTTTGTTTTTTGAGTAGTTTATATACTCTGGAAATCAATACTTTGTCAGATGTATCTGTGATGAAGGAACCTTCCACTCTGCGTTTTCTCTTCACTTCCTTGATTGTTCTTTTGATGTACAGAAGAAGCTTTTGAGTTTAATGAGGTCCCATTTCTCTATTGTCGACCTTAATTCTTGCACAGCTGCTGTCTGATTTAGGAAGTCTTTTCCTATGCCTATGTCTTGTAGTCTGCTGACAACTTTTTCTTCTATCTCCTTCAGAGTTTGGGGTTTCACGTTGAGGTCTTTGAGTTGATTTTTGTACAGGGCAAGAGGTAGGGGTTTAATTTCATTCTTCTACAAGTAGTGATCCAGTTTTGCCAACACCACTTGCTGAAGATGCTGTTTTTTCTCCATTGTGTCTTCTTGGCCCCCTTGTCAAATATGAGGTGGCTGAAATTGTATGTGCTCAAGTTTGGATCTTCAGTTTTATTCCATTGGTCAACAGGTCTGTTATTGTGCCAGTACCAAGCTGTTTTTATGACTATAACCCTGTAATATAGTTTGAAGTCTGGTGTGGAGATCCCCCCCCTCCCCCGGGTATTGTTCTTTTCACTCAGGGTTGCTTTGGCTATTCGGGGTCTTTTGTTTTTCCAAATGAAATTAAGGACTTTTTTTTTCCCAAGCCTGTGAAGAAACTCTTGGGGATTTTAACTGGGATTGCATTAAATCTATACACGAGTTTGGGTAGAATGGACATTATTTTTCTACTTTATACTCTATTTTTATTGATGTTTTACTCATTTCATACATCATTTTTCATTTCTGTTCAGACATATTCCCCTATGCCTTTCCCCCAACTCACCCCATCCCATCCCAGATCATGTATTCTGTCATAACTGTCCTGCATCTTTCTCTTAGTCTTTTTTTTTAGCTTAGGAATTCACATTTTCCTCCATTAATTTCATACTACTCTAAAATATGGATACATACTCTCCACGCATATACAGTAATTACAGAGTCTGAAAAGAATTGGTAGGTGGATTCTAGAGCCCACTGAGGGATTCACATTATAACAACATAGTTGCTTTCAGAAAAATCAAAAATACAACCACACTGTTGTTCAGCTTGCCTTTCGTCTGGGGAATTTGGTGTTAGCATCCACAAATGAGGGAAACCATTCTCCATTTGTCTTTCTGGGACTGTGTCACCTCACTCAGCATAATGGCTTTGAGCTCCATTCATTTACCTGCAAAGTTCATAATGCCATCCTTCTTTATTGCTGAATAGTACTCCACTGTGTAGATGTACCACATTTTTGTCATCCACTCATCTGTTGAGGGGCATATGGGTTGGTTCCAGCTCTTCACTATTGTGAAGAGAGCTGCAATAAACATGGACGTGCATATATCTTTGTGGTAGGATGAGTCTTTGGGGTATATACCCAGGAGTGGTATGACTGGGTCAGCAGGTAAGCTCATTCTGAGTCTTTTAAGGGTTCTTCACACTGCTTTCCATAGTGGTTATACAAGTTTACATTCACACCAGCAGTGGATGAGTGTTCCCCTTTCCCCACAAACCCTCCAGCATCTGTTGTCTTTTGTTTTCTTGATCTTAGCTAGCCGTACTGGAGTGAGATGATATCTGAGAGTGGTTTTAATTTGCATTTCCTTAATTATTAATTATGATGAACACTTTTTAAGATGCTTCTCAGTCATCTTTAATTCCTCACTGGTGAAGACTCTGTTCAGCTTTTTTCTCCATCTTTTGAGTAGGTCATTTGTCTTCTTCTTTGTTTTTTGAGTAGTTTATATATTCTTGACGTTAATGCTCTGTCAGATGTGTCACTGGTAAAGATTTCTTCCCACTCTGTGGGTTTTCTCTTCACCTCCTTGATTGTTTCTTTCGCTGTACAGAAGCAGCTTTTGGTTTTATGACTGGTTCCCCACTGTTATAATTTGTTGACTAATCCTAATTTCTGCCAGCTTGTCGTTGTCGGTTAATTTAGAAAAGATTTCACTCTACCCTGTGTACTTGATAGGTTGTGGCCAACATTTTTCTTTATCACCTTCAGGGTTTCAGGCTTCACATTGATGATCTCTTGATCCACTTGGAGTTGATTTTTGTACAGAGGTAAGAGGTTAAGGGGTTTATGCTAGTTCTCTTCTACACAAGTGGGTGAATCCAGTTTTTGAGCAACACCATGTTGACTGTAGAACGATGCTTCCATTTTCCTCCTTGAGCTTTTTGGCCCCCTTTGTCAATTATGAGGTGGCAACTAAGTTATATGAGCTCATATTGGATCTTCAGGTTTGTTCATGGTTCAATTTCTCTGTTTTTTTTTTTTTTTTTTTTTGCCAGAGTACCAGAGGTTGTCTTTTGACTAGGCTCTGAAATACTTGATCCCTGTACATCGAGTCTGGTAATGTAATCACCACAGTCATTGCACTTTTTGCTCAGAGTTGCTTTAACTATTCGGGTATCTTTTGTTTTCCACATGAATTTAAGATTTTTTTTTTTTCTAACGTCTTGTGAAAAAGCAAGTGTTTTTGTTGAGGATTTTGGCAATCTGTGTTCATCATGAGAATGGGTCTATTATGTTTTCTTTCTGTGTCTTTGCCTGGTTTGCGTATTAGAGGATGCTTGGCTTCATAGAAGGAATTGTGGATATTTCCCTCTGCGAGATTATCCTTCTGGAATAAGTATTGAGTAGTACATGGTTGATAAGGACCTCTGGTTAAGTGCTTATTTATAGAATTCTGCTGTGAATGCCATCTGGGGCCTGGGCTTTTTTACGTTGGCAGGTTTTATATTACATCTTCAACTTCCTAAGTGTGTATCATGGTGTCTGTTAAAAGCTTTCCAATCTCTTTTGAGTTAATTTGTTGTTTCCCGGATTTCAGATATTCATATCCATTTATCAATTAGATTTTCCAAATTTAGGGTTAGAGTATAGAATGTTTTTTGCAGTATTCTCATAGCTTGTCTGGACTTTTTCTTTATCTGTTGTGATGTTCCCCTTTCATTTCACCAGATGCTATTGATTTGGAGTTGCTCTTTCTTTCTTTGGTTAACTGCGCTAGAGGGCTGTCTAGTTGGATTTATTCCAAAGGGACCAAACTTTTGGAATTCATTAATTTTTTTTTGTGTATTGTTTCTTTGATTTATATCTCATTGATATATCTGCTCTGATTTTTGTTATTTCTTCCTGTTGTTTGGTTCAGGATTCATTTGTTGTTTTTCAAGTGTTTTTAGCTGCAGTGTTAGATCGTTCTACTTGTGTTCTCTTCTTGTTTTTTTTTTTGTTTTGTTTTTTTTTTAATTTGGGCACTTAGGGCTAAAATTCCCTCCTTAGGACGAACGGTTAACAGTTTATTCCCACAGGTTTTTGTTGTGTTGTATTGTCATTTTCATTTAGTTGCAGGAAGGAATGTAGAGATCTCCCGAGACCAGCTGAAAAGTGAGCCGCATGTAGGTAGGTAGGTAGGGAGCTGGGTGCTTCAGCAAGGCTGATTGTTGATTGTTTAATCTAGTTAATCCAGTTGTCTTTGGCTTTAATTGGCTTTTGTGGCTGTGGGGGCCAGAGGTATCCTCCCGGGTTTAACAGGTACGGTTGTGTGAGTCTGAGACTGAGATCTACCAAGACAAGCTGAAGCAAGCACAGGTAGTAGGAGGAGAGGACTGGGTGCTTCAGAAAGGCTGATTCTTGTTTGACTTAATCTAGTTATTCTGTTAATCCAGTTGTCTTTGGCTTAATTGGCTTTTGTGGCTGGTGGGGCGGAGTTAGTTATCCTCCCAGCTGTATAAAAAGGTGTAAGGTTGTGTGAGTCTTGGATCTGAGATCTCCCAAGAGCCAGCTGAAGTGCAGGCACTGGGCAGGCTAAAGAGCACCCCCACACCCCCCAACTGGATTGAAGGGCATCTGAAGGAGGCAAGACAAGCAAGCCTTAACACAGTTGAAGAGGCATTTGGACCTATTGGAATACAGGCAAGGAGAAGGCCCATATGCCAGGGGACATGAAGAAGAGACAACATTGGGACGGGGCAGGTAATCCCGCACCAACCTCTACCAACCCTATGGAAAATTTCCTCAGTGAGTCCCCTGGGGATGGTCCAGGACACCGATATCAAAAACACAATTGTGAACATGCTTAAAGAACTACAAGATTATAAAGAGCAAATCAAAGAACTAGAAAAGGAGAATGGAAGAATCAAGAAGAGCCTAGAGAGAGAGTGACAAACTCCGAAGGGGAGAGTAAAGAAACATTGAAAGATCCCATGCTGAAAAGATAAGGGAAAAACCAACCAGCAAGCAAGAGCCACAGGAAGAGATTGAGAAGTCCAAAAGGAAGAGAAAATACTAAAGAAAGCAGAAGAGGAAATGAAAAGGAAAATCAAACACTCTCCAATCAAGAGGAAAGGAATGGAAAAAGCCCTCCGAAGGGCAATGGAATGGAGGAAGCAGAACAAATAGAATATCAGACCTGGAAGACAACACAGAACAACTAAAAACCTCAAGGAAAGATTATGAAAAATTTTAAAAACACACAAAAGTGGAACAACCAGGAACTGGGACACTATGAAAAGATCAAAACCCTCCCCATCATAGGAATAGAGGAAAGGAGAAGAATCCCAAGAGAATGGTATTGATCAGATCTTCAACAGAATAAACAGATGGAAAACAACTTCCCAAACCACAAAAAGACAAACCCAATACACATACAAGAAGCACATAGACCTCAAACAGACAAGATCAGAAAGAAAACTTCTCCATCCACATCTAGTTAAAATGCTAGACACCCAAAAACAAAGACAAAATCCTTAAAGCCACAAAGAAAAACAAAAAGTGGACCTATAAGGGAAAACCTATCAGAATTACAAACTGACTTCTCAACGCAAAACTATGAAAGCAAGAAGAAACCTGGAGCAAGCATTCCCAGTGGTAAAGGACAATAGATGCCAACACCAGGGTTACTATACCCAGCAAAAATGTCAATATAGTTGAAGGAGAGCAGAAAAAACCTTCCATGACATTAAAAACAAGTTGATAGAATACATGTGCGGAAAACCAAAACCTTCAGAGGAATACTTGAGCAATTCAAAGAGGACAGAAGAAAGGAGCAAACCATCCCAGGCACCTAGAAAGAGAAATCAATAAAAGCATAACTGCAGAAGTAGAAACCTAAACCCAAAGCGCAAATGGAAATAAGGCAAAAGGAAGCAACACAAAACCTATCAGTCATAACCTTAAATATTATGAACTAAATTCCCCAATCAAAGACAAGATGGGAGATATATGGAGGAAACAGAATCCATGATATGCTGTTCTACAAGAAACACATCTTACCTTCAAGGACAGCACCACCTTAAAGTGAAAGGATGGAAAAAATATTCCAAGCAATGGTACCAAAAAGAAATGCAGGTGTTGCTATTTTATTCAGACCAAAAGACTTCAAAGAAAAGAAATCAAGCGCACCAAAGAAGGCCGTTATATTTTTTTTATTTTTAATTTATTTTATTTATTTCTGTTGTGTCATGAATGTACTGTCTGCTTGCAGGTTTGGTGCCGTGTCGTGCAATGCCGCGGGGAGGTCAGAAAGAGGGTGTCATATTCCCCTGGAACTGGAGAGTTTTCCTGGAATTGGAGTTTCAGACGTTTTCGGCGCCATGTGGGTGCTGCTGGGATCGAACCTTGGGTCCTCTGTGAGCAGGTCGGCCCTCATTAAGCGCTAAACCATCTCTCCAGCCCCAGCCATTACATTTTTATCAAAAGAACAATTCACTAAGAAGATTTCACATTATTGAATATATATGCCCCCAAACTCTGGTGCACCAAACATTTAAAGACAATTTCCAGGACCACAAGTCACACCACTAACCCAGTACACTCATAGTAGGGGACTTCATACCCCTGAGTCCTGTGGACAGGTCAACAGGACAAAGAAAAACAGAGAGACCTCTGAACTGAATGATATGATACACCAAATGACCTCATAGACCTCTACGAATTATCCACTCTATACCAGAAATACACTTTCTATCAGCACCCCACAGAACATTCTCCAAAATAGACCACATATTGGGACACAGAAGAAACCTCCACAAATACAAAAAGATTGAAATATTTCATGCATTGTATCAGACCACAGTGCAATAAAGCTCAACATCAACACCAGGATAAGCCCTACTACCTACAAGAACACATGGAGACTAAACAACAAACTCTTGAATAATGAATGGGTCGAGGAATAGATAAAGAAAGAAATAGTTCCAGGAACGCTTTATTTCAGTTTTATTTCTTCTCTGACTACTCATTGTTCAGTATTTGTGTTGTTAGTCTCCAATATTCTTGTAGATAGTAGGGGCTTTACTGTTCGTTAATACTGAGTTTATTGCACTGTGGTCTGATAGAATGCATGAATAAATTTCAATCCTTTTGTATTTGTTTGCGGTTTCTTTTGTGTCCCAGTATAGTGTCAATTTTGGAGAATGTTCCGTGGGGTGCTGAGTAGAAAGTAGCTCTGGTGTTTGGATGAATATTCTGTAGATGTCTGTGAGGTCCATTTGGTGTATTCATGTTGTTCAGTTCTGATGTTCTCTTTATTCTTCTGTCCAATTGACCTTCCAATGGCTCAGTGGGTTTGAAGCCCCCCCCATTAGCATACTGGGATTAATCTGTGTCTTGAGGTCCTGAAGGATTGTGTTTATAAGTTCAGTGCACCAGAGTTTGTGAATATATATTTAATTGTGAGATCTTCTTCAATTGTTCCATTGATAAGATATAATGGCTCTTTTGTCCTTTTCTGATTAATTTTACTCTGAGGTCTATTTTGCCTGATATTAGAATAGCCACTCGGGAGGCAAAGGCAGGCAGATCTTTGTGAGTTCACGGCCAGCCTGGTCTACAGAGTGCATTCCAGGACAGCTGGGGCTACAGGGAGACCCTGTCTCAAAAACGACAAAAAAAAAAAAAAAAAAAAAAAAAAAATGGAATATAGACCCACTCCCTGCTTGCTTTTTGGTACCATTTGCTTGGAATATTTTTTTCCATCCTTTCACTCTAAGGTGCTGTCTGTACTTGAGGGTGAGATGGATTTCTTGAAGGCAGCATATAGATGGATTCTGTTTCCTAATCCATTCTCCCAGTCTATGTCTTATGATTGGGGGAGTTTAGACCATTAATATTCAACGTTATTATTGAGAGATGTGTGTTGTTTCCTTTCAACTTATTTTTCGTTTGCATTCTCGGTCTAGGTATTTATTTACTCTGCTATGCTTTTGTTAATTTCTCTCGGGTTGCTTAAGGATAGTTGCTTCTTTCCTCTGTTCTTTGAATTGCATCAAGTACTTTCTGAAGTGTTGGGTTTTTTGACATGTGTTCTTTCATTTTGTTTATGTCCTGAAAGATTTTTCTTTCTCCTTCAACTCTGATTGACATTTTTGCTGGGTATAGTAATCTGGGTTGGCATCTAAAGTCATTTAGCACTGGGAATACTTTGGTCCATGTTCTTCTGGCTTTCATGGTTTGCACTGAGAAGTCAGATGTGATTCTGATGGGTTTCCCCTTGTATGTAACTTGTTTTTCTCTTGTGACTTTCAGTATTTTATCCTTGTTTTGAGCATCTAGTGTTTTAACTATGATATGATGTGGGGAATTTCTTTTCTGGTCTTGTCTATTTGGTGTTCTATGTGCTTTTTGTATTTCTATGGATTTGTCTTTTTTCAGTTTGGGGAAGTTTTCTTCTATTATTCTGTTGAAGATCTGATCAATACCATTCTCTTGGGATTCTTCTCCTTCCTCTATCCCTATGTTCCACTCCTGTTTTTTTTTAAATTTTTCATAATCTTTACTTGAGGTTTCTAGCTGTTCTGTGTTATCCTGTAGGTCTGATATTCTTTTTTCTGCTTCTTCCATTCTGCTTCTAAAGGCTTTTTTCCATCCTTTCCTGCTGATTGCATGCATGTTTAATTTCCTTTTTTATTTTATCCTGCGATTTCTTCAGTATTTCCACTTCCTTTTGGAGCTTTTCATTCTCTTCTTGTAGCTCCTTTCTTTGCTAGTCAGTTTCTTTTTTCCTTTCAGCCTGAGATCTTTTCAATGTTTCCACTTCCTTCCGGAGTTTATCATTCTCTCCCTCTAGCTCTTTTCAGAGTTTGTATTTCTCTTTCTCTAGTTCTTTTTGGACTTTGTATGTCTCTTCCTCTAGTTCTTTTCTGAGTTTATCAATCTCTCCTTTTAGTTCTTTCCGGAGTTTATCATTCTTTCCTTCTAGTTCCTTCATGAGTTTTTCGTTCTCTCCCTTTAGTTCTCTGATTTGTTCTTTATAGTCTTTGAAGATGTCTACAATTGTTCTTCTAAGGTCCATATCTTGGTTCCCTTCCAGGGGGGATTTCGTTGCTGGGATCTTGTACAGGAGTGGTTGAGTTCGGTGGCGATTTATTTTGAGCTTTTTCCCATATTGCTGTTTTTCTGTTGTGTTTTTGGCATGTATGTGTATTTTTGATGCTATTGTTGTTGTTGTTGTTGTTTTTCCCCTTTGTTTATTTGTATGGGGGATGGATTGGTCACTCAGTTTCCCTCCTATTGGTTTCTTTCTCAGTTTTGGCTATGCAGTCTCCAATCACTGACACTGCTGTATCCTCCCAACACCTTTAAACTGCAGCACCAGCAGTTTACACTTTCCACCTCAGTATCAGTAGCTTGAGTGTGTGTGTGGGGGGGTGTCCCCACCTGGGTGGTTGGGCACATATAGTGTGCACTGCTGGCTGACCTTCTATCCACGCACACAGTTCCTCTCTATGGTCCTAGTGTTGGATGGCGCCTGCCAAGGTGGGCCGCCAGCTGGCTGCCTGCACAACACAGACGGGCCTTGGCGGGGGGGAGGGGGTGGGGAGGTGAATTCTTCTGGTCCCCACCTGGGCTGCTGGGCACAGAGTGTGCACCCCTGGTGGATCTTCTATCCAAGCACGCAGTTCCTCCCTATGGTCCTTGGTTCCTGCCTAGGTGGGCCTCCAGCCGACCACCTGCACAACACAGACCGGCTTTGGCAGCTGGGCATAGTTAGTGTGCGCCCCTGGCTGACCTTCTATCTAAGCACACAGTGCCTCCCTATGGTCCTAGCATTGGATGGCACCTGCTGAGGTGGGCCAGCAGCTGACCACCTACAAAGCACAGACCGGCCTTGGTGGCTGGGCATGGGTAGTGTGAGCCCCTGGCTGAGAATGGACATTTTTACTATATTAATTTTCCCAATCCATGAGCACAAGAAGTTTTTCCATCTTCTGATGTCTTCTTCAATTTCCTTCTTCAGGGGTTTAAAAAATTTTTTTGTAGAGATCTTTGGTGTCTTTGGTTAGGTTTGTTAAAAATATTTTATTTATTTGGGGCTGGAGAGATGGCCTAGCGGTTAAGAGTGGCAACTGCTCTTGCAGAGGACCTGGGTTCCATCCCCAGCACCCACATGGTGGCTGAGAACCGTCTGTAACTCCAATTCCAGGAGAACTCCAGTTCCAGGGGAATCTGACGCTCTCTTCTGACCTCCGTGGCATTGCACGGCATGGATGCACAAACCTACATGTAGATAATACATTCATACAAATAATAAACAAACAAACAAATAAATAAATATTAAAAATATTTTATTAATTTTATTTTGTGTATGAGTCCATCATGTGCATGTGTGTAAGTACACATGTCCTGTAATGCCCGCAAAGAACGACACACTACAGAGGGAAGCGGAAACACTGAGATCCCATGCTGAAATAAAAAAAGGAAACTAACCAGCAAAGCAAGGAGCTACAGGAAGAGATTGAGAAGGTCCAAAAGGAAGTGGAAATACTAAAGAAATCACAGGAGGAAGTGAAAAGGGACATCGAGCACTCATCCAATCAAGAGGAAAGTATGGGGAAAAGCCTTAGAAGTAGAATGGAGGAAGCAGAACAAAGAATATCAGACCTGGACGATAACACAGAACAACTAAAAAACTCAAGTAAAGATTATGAAAAATTTAAAAATACACAAAAGTGGAACAACCAGGAAATGTGGGACACTATGAAAAGATCAAACCTCGATATTATAGGGATAAAGGAAGGAGAAGAAGCCCAAGAGAATGGTACTGATCAGATCTTCAACAGAATAGCAGATGAAAATTTTCCCAAACTAAAAAAAAAAAAAACAAAACAAAAAACATACAAATACAAGAAGCACATAGAACTCCAAATAAACAAGATCAGAAAAGAAACTTCCCACGCCATATTATAGTTAAAACGCTAGATGTGCAAAACAAAGACAAAATTCTGAAAGCCACAAGAGAAAAATAACAAGTTACATATAAGGAGAAACCCATCAGAATTATAGTGGACTTTTCAGTGCAAACTATGAAAGCAAGAAGAATGTGAAGCAAAGTATTCCCAGTGCTAAATGACTATAGATGCCAACCCAGGTTACTATACCCAGCAAAAAAAATGTCGATTATATTTGAAGGAGAGAGAAAAATGTTTGATGACATAAACAAGTTGATAAAATACATGTCTGGCAAACTAACCGCCCAGAGAATATTTGAAGCAACTTAAAGGACAGAGGAGGGGCACCCTAGGCACCTAGAAAGAGAAATTAGTAAAAGCCTAACTACAAAAGTAGAAACCTAGATCAAAAATGCAAATGGATAATAAGGTGAAAGGAAGCAACACAGATCTTTCAATTATAACCTTAAATATTAATGGACTAAACTCCCCAATCAAAAGATATAGACTAGGAGAATGGATTAGGAAACAGAACCCATCTATGTGCTATCTACAAGAAACCCATTTCACTCTCAAAAATAGGCACCAACTTAAGGTGAAAGGATGGGAAAAAAAATATTCGAAGCAAATGGTACCAAAAAGAAAGCAGGTGTTGCTATTTTAATATCAGACAAAATAAACTTCAAAGTAAAAAAGAAATCAAAACAGACAATGAGGGCCATTACATCTTTATCAAAGGAACAATTAACTATGAAGATTTCACAATCATGAATATATATGCACCGAACTCTGGTGCACCAAACTTTATAAAGACAATTCTCCAGGATTTCAAGGCACAGATTAAACTCCACCACACTCATAGTAGAGGACTTCAATACTCCACTGAGCCCTCTGGACAGGTCAACTGGACAAAGAATAAACAGAGAGATATCTGAAATGAACAATATGATACACCAAATGGACCTCACAGACATCTACCAAATATTCCACCCCCAAACCAGAGAATACAGTTTCTACTCAGCACCCCACAGAACACCCTCCAAAATCGACCACATACTGGGACACAGAAAAAAAAATCAATAAATATAAAAAAGATTGAAATAATTTCATGCATTCTATCAGACCACAGCACAATAAAGCTCAACATCAACACCAGGATAAGCCCTACTATCTACAAGAACACATGGAGACTAAACAACACACTCCTGAGTAATGAATGGGTCAAGGAAGAAATAAAGAAAGAAATAAAAGCATTCTTGGAACTAAACGACAACGGCAGTACAACACAACAAAACCTATGAGAAATTTTGTATGAAATGCACAAAGCTTCAATAAAAAATTGGCTTAAAAATAAAACAAATTAAAAAAATAAAAAATTAAAAAGAAACAAATATTATCCCAGCAGAATTCAACCAAACAAGAAACACTGAAAAGGTAACGGAAAAAATCTCTGAACACTTCCAATCTAAACATTTATAAGTAGTTCATGGGTTATAGAGGAAGTCTAAAGAGAAATTCTAAATTAATTCTAAAAAGATGCATTACACTAAATTGGCATAAAAGCATAACAGAACAACATTTATGGGACAGAGTAAAAGAAATGTTCAGAGGAAAGTTCTATTAGTAAATCCATACTAGTGAAGAAGGCAATGTGGTCAATTTTCTAAGCTCTGACCCCAAGAACCCAGGAAAAGCCAAATAAGCTCAATATAACAAAAGGAAAGAAAGAAATAATTTAGATAAGAAATCAGTAACATCACAACAGATAACACCCAAAATCAATAAAATAATTTGCTTAGAAAAAAAGTTAATTCCAGTTACAAATAAGAATGAAACAAACCATCACTACAGATCCACAAAGTACAGGAATATCTAATACAGGAAAATTCCAAACAATTCTATAAACAAATTTGAAAATATAAGTTAGATGAAATTTAGCAATTCTTTGAACAACATAAACTACAGTCATGGTTTAAATGAGAATGTTCCCCATAAACTCCAAGTCGTTGGTGGCACTGTTTTAGGAGGTCTTAGAAAATGTAGTCATGCTGGAGGAAGGACATCACGGGGCAAGCTTATAGAGTTCTGAAGCCTTGCCAGATCTCCACTCACTCTATGCTTCCTGTGCCTGCTTGAAGGTGTGAGCCTCTTTCTGCTTTCTGCTCCTGGTCTGGCACTTCCTGCCGCCACGCCTCCCTGCAATGATGGACTCTAATTCCCCTGGAACAGTAAGTATAAACAAACTCTTCCTTTTATAAGTTCCCTTGGTCACGATGTTTCTATCATAGCAACAGAAAAGTGATTAATACAACTACTAAAACTCAACATAAGAAACAAATAACCTGGGCTGGAGAGATGGCCTAGTGGTTAAGAGCGCCGACCCCTCTTACAGAGGACCCGGGTTCGATCCCCAGCACCCACATGGCGGCCGAGAGCCGTCTGAAACTCCAATTCCAGGAGAACTCCAGCTCCAGGGGAATCCGAGACCCTCTTCTGACCTCCGCGGCATTGCACGACACGGGTGCACAGACCTGCATGCAGACAGTACATTGATACACATACAGAAATAAATAAAAAAAAAAAAAAATTAAAAAAAATACAATAACCTATTCATATCTATATTATATATACTATATAATTTATATAACTGAGATGTTAATGATAATGATGATGTTATGATGATGACAATTAAAACACCAGGCCCAAATGGTTTTATGTTTAGTCTAACAAAATATTGTATATTATATATATATATATATAAAGTATGCTGAGTGTGGAGTCCTAGTGCTCAGAGGCAGGCCGATCTCTGTGAGTTCAATAGCCAGCCTGGTCTACAGAGTGAGCTCCAGGCCAGTGGGACTTAAAGGTGACACTCTGTCTCGAAAAGTACCAAAAAAAAAAAAAAAAAAAAAAAAAGTACTTCAGCTGGGCATGGTGATACACACCTTTTAATCCCAGCACTTGGGAGGAAGAGGCAGGGGGATTTCTGTGAGATCCAGGCAAGCCTGGTCTATATAACAAGTTCTAGGCCAGCTGGGTCTACAGGGAGACCCTGTCTGCTTAAAAAAAAACAAAAACAGAGAGAGACTTTGCCGTCTTTTAAAGAAAATAAACTTGGCAACTGGTCTCATCTATCCCAAATAACAACACTGTATAAAGACACTAGAACAGAACAAAAATCTATTATGTATAAGTTGTATACGTTCACATCAAAAATCCCTATTGTATGCTACATGGCAGTGACCACTAGGGGAATGGTAAAGGAAACAAGGAGCCTCTTTGTACTATTTGCTATATTTGTGAATCTACAATTATATCAACATCAAAATTTCAAACAAGAGAGCTAGTAATTTTACAGTAGCAAAACATTAACTCTAGTATCTCATGTATTATGTTAAAAAGCAAATGTTAGAGCTGGGTTATGTGGCTCAGTGATAGATCACCTGCTTAGCATATACCAAGCCTTGGGTCTTAAACCCCAGTATTGCAAACAGAAAAAGAGTATTAATAACTTTGCTGTAATAAAATTCAAGAAAATCACTTAGAATAGTAATTGGTTAAAGTTCTGATCTAAATTGCAATGAAAATGCTACATGGTTGCCATAGTTTACTAGGGGAAAAAAAAACCCTATAGCTGCTCTCAAGAGTACATACTAAGGAATTATTGGGCTGTACAAATATTTTTGATGACCTGAAGCCCTTTGAACTGCCTTTGAACTCAGTTTCCCTACTCTCAATCCTTTCTGTGTTCCAGGGATCCTACTTTACATGGTAAACAAACATCCTCTTAGCCCCTTTAGGAGCATTCCCCATTCAACACACTCTGAAGTGGCTCTCCCATAGTAACACCACATGCAGTACAGCTCGTTAAAGGGCATTAACAAGACTTTAACAAGAGGAGATTCACTCAAAAACTAGAATATATCCACAGGGGGATAAGAGGAGAAATTGAAAGTGATGTTGAGAATACTTGATGCCTTCTAAAGATATCCCTGTTGATAAATTAAATATATAGAAATATGGTATATATATGAACATATATGTATGAACATCAGTCATCAGCAAAAAAGCAAAAGCAATGGATGTATATTTAATGATGCTGATTTTATTAAAGAAAAATAAGATTGTGGGTTTTTTTTTTTCAGGGGAAAGCACAAATGCAGTCCCCCACTGCCACAAATTATGCAGTTGAGTTTCCTGCATTTGGGGAAATTGCAGGGATCATTGTGCAATGGATGAGCCTCGCCCTGGGAAAATCACCTTCTTGATCATGGTCTCAACCCTGCCAGGTAAGTATGAGATTGTGGGTTTTAAAGACTTAGAAAAGGTCTATAAAAAAAATACCAAATAAAAGAATTATACGTTTTCCTTCTTCTGTCTTTATTTCCTTAAATTTCCAAATATATGTTTTATAACTAGAAAACCACTCCAAAATATGCTTTTTAAATAAAGTTCATAAATCAAAAAAAGTTCATAAATCATACCATACTAAACATCCTATTCAATAAAATTTACATAAACTATTTTAAACATTTCCTATGCTTGCTCTCTTAAATAAATGAACAAAGGGGGGAAAAAAGGGGATCAAGTAGTTCCAAGTCCTCCAGATGATTACCTAGAACATCAGTCATTAACAAAAACCCAAAAGAAAAGCACCCCAAATCCTTAAGACTTCTATAAACCTACCATTCACTCTAATAATTCCGTCAATAGTTGACTCAATCTCTGAAATTAATTACTCTTTTAAATGCCTAAGTGTAATATCCAACCAAAGGTTATGCGGTAGAGCCCAAATGGTTTGTGTTTTATATAACACTCAAAAGTAATCAACACATATTTTTTAATGTTCTATAAGAGATTTGCTCTTGTAATTTCCTTTAAGGGACATAAAGGTATATCTGCACATTATTTGGTTAACACACCAAACTAGTAACACAAATGATAGGATATTAGAGCTTTTCAACACCTAAATAACCAAACAGGAAACATTTAAGAAAGGAAAAAAAAATCATTCTCAAGTTATGTAATAGTATTATAGTTGTATCTCTCATAAAAGCAAGAATCACTTAGGCTAAGTCCAAGGAACTCCAAGATACTACTTTCTTCTTTTTATTGTTATTAAACTTTTTCCATACATCATACATCATTTCTCAATCGAATCTAGAGTCACTTCCCTTTCCATGCCCCCCACCCCACCCGAGTTCCTGCATTCTGTCACATATGTCCTGCATCTCTTTCCAAGTCCTTCCAGAATTTTGTTTTTTCCAGTTCTGTTGTTGTTGTTCTCCCCAACTTGTATTACACTCTCTCTCTCTCTCTCTCTCTCTCTCTCTCTCTCTCTCTCTCTCTCTCTCTCTCTTTCAAAAGCCCCTCAGGACCAAGAATGCTAGGGACTGACTTAGGCAAGTGCTCTACCACTGAGCCCACCTCCCTTTTTAAAAGGCAATGCTTAATCCTTTTAATTTAGCTTCAGAAATAATGCTTTCACCACAATTCCACTGGAAAGAATTGCTTAGTAGAAAACCTATGTGGCCAGAAAAACATCTAGAACAGTTCACCTAAGTGTTACTTCACTATTATTATATTATATAACATGAATGTGTAAGTAGAGCTACCTGATATTGCCAACAAAAGCACTATTACTAGACTTTTCATTATAAACCATATCTGAAAAGTTGTGTCAAAAATAGGCGGCTTTTAATGAAAAAATTTTTACTAGAATCAGTATTATAACCAAGAAGAATTTAGTATTTCCCTATCTAAGGAAAGTACAATGCTAGATGGCTTTCAAATCAACTTAAAAGATATGGTATCTGTCCTCTAGGAATCATCAGTCTCTGTAAGTGATTATGCCAAAGCTCTTCCCCCAAATAATCTTTCTGACATCCATTACAAAATAGGAGGTAGCTTCTTATTAATAGCTCATATCTAAACTCTGCCTTCCAAAAAGTAAAAGTGGTTCTAAAAGCAATAATGCATTAAATGAACCTAACAAAGGTACAAGCGGACACTAAGAGTTGGTGAGGAAGGAAGGTCAGAGGAGGACACTGACAAAGAGTCTTGCTCATCATTATAACCCACTGTACCTGTTTTTATGAACTGTATTTCTCCTTCGGTCAGAGACTACTAAAGATGCTATTGTTGTATATGACTTTTTAAGAGACTTGAAAAGACTTCAGAACCTAAGCAGGCCTGAGTCTATGTATTTTAATTTCATACTTTAAACTGTATTTATACTTAATTTTTATCTACACTGACTTAAATAGCTTTGTTCCTCTGGTATATGTTATCCTGATATAGCAACTCAATCATCTAATCTTTAATTAATTGAGAAAAATCATATTACTCTGATTTAGCAATGATTATATTAATTTTAGCACAGTTGGAAGCTGTCTTTCCATGCTGAGTAATTAAGTAAAATTCCATACATTTTAAAAGCTTTCTGTATATAAACATCTTCCACTTATCCCAGAATCTTTGCTTAAAGTGCACAGCATGGATTCCTAGACTTAAATGACAACGTAAAGATTTACTTCCTCAAACGTGGCAAATTTAAAAAGGTAGTTAGAAGTCACTTCCACACAACCTAAAACAATCCTGTTAGCACTGCACTGACAAAGAGACTCCAAATCACAAAGGTCAGTTAAAAGGGCAAAGGCAGCAGGACTAAGATGCTGAGAATAAAAACAAAAATAGATCCAATGCAGCATTCTGAGAGTGAAGATCAATGAAAACAGCTGCTAGGATCTACCAGTTAGAACACAATTCTGCGTGTGGTTAAGAGAGGTCCTTCTTACTCTAACATTTCCTCTGTGCCCATTCTGGCATCTGCTTTAATACAATTAAGAAGCCCCAAATCTGTATTATCTGAAATAAAGATAAATATATTGGCCCAGTTAAAAAAAAAAAACAAAAACACTTGCCCACCATGGTAAAAAGTCGAAATATGATAGAAATATAAAAGGATTAAGGGAAAGCAATAGAGTATTAACAACTATGGCTCCAATGATAAGGCAGCAGGTTGTCCTTCTAATCAAAACTACTTTCAGAATAATACAAATGCCCTTGTCTGCTCAACAGTGAAGGTCTTAAAAGGAAACAGCTGAGAAGACAAGGTACAAAAACTGTGATATAAAGAATAAAAATGACAAATGAATGAATAACAGATTATAATCCAATGCTATAATTCTAAGTAGAATAAGTAATAAGATTATCATATATATGACAGCACAATTAGTAAGACAGATATCCAGTCAATAATAAAGTAGTAGATAACATACATATTTTTCAGCTTCATTAGTGAAAAAATATTCAGTGCATAAAAATTTTATAAAATCAAGCTAGTATTTCCAGAGATCAAGTCATCTGGTAGCTGTTTTCTTACCTGTGAGGACAGCTTTTGCTGAAGGATCTGCCAGGTCCAGGGCTGACTTCCCATCAGTGTTCCGAATATTTGGATCAGCTCCGTGCTGCAGAAGCACTGTGCAGGGAAAGCAGAAACAGTATCTTATCTCGGGGATACAGAGATTATTTAATGCTAAGTGTCGCCTCGGCATGGTGTAGGCATAAACATACATTGCACAATTTTTTCTCTTTGAAGAAAAAAAAAAAACAGGAAAGAAAGAAAAGGAGCGGAAGCACTGCAGCAAAGGACCTTCTCTAGAGTAAAGCGAAGTTGGCGACTTATGGTACAGTATTGTCACATGACTTGACATCATAAACATGAAACCAGAAGAATCTTGCACTGTACAATTCTGGTTTGCCTCCCTGAGGCAGCAGTGTGGGAAGCTAGCTATGTGCTCACTGACTGGCTCAGCGATCTATGCTAACTGTGAAGCTGCCCCAGCTTTACTACCAGTGTGGCTGCTTATTGCTGTTGCTGTTTTATGGTTGAATTGCCAAACACTTTCTCTCCTCAGAATAGTTGTAATATTGTGCAAGGCTATTAGTAGCTCACTGATTACATATGAAACTCACCATAACATACTGGCTTGCTTCCAGAAGTTTGCACAGTAATGCATGCAACTTGGGCTCCCTGCAGTCATGCTACAAAAAAGAATGATCTCCTATATTAGAATCTTTCCACAAAATTTTTAGAAGTAGAAAATCACTGTGATATCATATATACCAAAGAATGTAATAAATGCGATATTCAGAGCTACAGAGAATTCTTATTATTAATGTTGTACTTTAGTAATTCCCAAATATTTCTAAGCTACTTCTGCCATTAAGTCTTGCTGAGACAGGGGCCACTGCTACCACCCAAATGACATTCAAGCCAATAAGGTGAACATCTCCAGTCCAAAGGTGAACATCTGAAATCTAAAAAGGTGGGGGGAAAAATGAAACTTTTTTTTTAAGTCTTTTTGAGACAAGGTCTCCCTGTAGTCCCAGCTGTCCTGGAACTCACTCTGTAGACCAGGCTGGCCTTGAACTCACAAAGATCCGCCTGCCTCTGCCTCCCAAGTGCTAGGATTAAAGGCGTGCGCCACCATGCCTGGCTTAAAAAATGAAACTTTTGAGCACCTATATAATAACACAAGTGAAAAACTCTGCACCTGACCTCATAAGACAAGTCACAGTCAAAACACAGGTGTACTAAAAACATATTGAAATCACCTTTCAGCTAAGTATACACAATATATTTGAAACACAACTGTATTTCAAGTACAGATTTGAATTTCAACTCTAAAATATTTAATTATGTATATGCAAAGCTATCACAATCCAGAAGGGGTATATGTAAATTCCAAAACACTTCTGATCTCAAATATTTCATAAAAAGGATACTTAAATCTGTATATTTTGTGAAAAGCTATTTAGGAGTTGAGAAGATGGCTCAGCTGGTAAAATGCTTATCACGCAAGCCTGAGGATCTAAGTTTGGATCCATAGCACCCATGTAAAAAGGTGGGCATAGTGACAACCAACTGTAATCTCAGAGTTAGAGAGGTGGAGACAGGAGGATCCCTGAATCTAGCTGGCCAGCCAGTCTACCCGAAATTAATATGTTTCAGGTTCAGTGAGAAACTGTCTCAAAAATAAGGAGGAGAATGAATAAAGAGATCTGACGTCAACAAGCAGAGACACCCATATGCATACATGTACATGATATAAACACTTTTTTACACAGACATACAACACCCCCAAAGCTATTTAATAAACCTGTACAGTTCGATTTCAAGTTCTGATCCACTACCACTGATAACCCACTAACTTTCATTCATTAACTGTTCCAAGCTAAAGTCCTTTATTCCTTCAGAATATTTGGAAGGCGAGCATGTGCCTGTGCATGTGTATATGTCGCGATGTTTATAATGTCTTTGATACACAACCCATTAAATCAATAAATTTGCTACAACAGACAAGCAATATCCTTTAATGCATCTAAAAAAAAAAATTCATCAGGAAGGCAAGCATTTATACCTTTTACGATAGGTGCTAGAGAAGACTACTGTGTATCATTTAATTATTGACCTAAGTAGTAAACTTGATTATTTTCTAATATTTACAAATTGGTTACTAAGAAATAAAACTAAGAAATAAAACAGTTAACACAATATCAAGCTGCTGCTTTTTTATTATAATGAATATTTTTTGCAGGGATTTTTTTTTTATTCCAGGAAGAAACTCTAGATTTGGTTTGTAAAGCAACTTTATCATAGAGCAGACTCAAGTCTCAAAGAAAGATGGTAACTATCTCTATCTCTGTTGCTGAGTTGCATGCAAAGGGTAGAGAAACAAAATAAATAAACTGCCATGAAAAATACTGGGTTTTATTTAAACTTGGAAATTTCAGAACCTTTAAACAGAGGTAAAGCAGTATTTTGCCTTAACAGATTGACAATTACATAATGGGAACTTTCATTCTGCTGTTAACACTGACTGCTCCCCCCAAAAGCAACTCAAACTTCAATCCTAATGTAAATATTTTGCCCATCGTAACTTTTCTATTTTGCAGAAGAAATCAGCTGTTAATATTTTAGTGTTCTGTTTTAGATGATTTTAAAAGTAGTAATTGTTTTGCTTGAAATAATGGTTTCTAAATGTTCTGTGGCCACACCTGGCTCTTTCTTGGACCTGAACACATAAGTACACCAACTGCAGAATAATGTTGTAACAGTAAAGATCAGCTAAATTTCTCCAACCAGCTATTGTCAACAAAATCCATATTAGAAAATATTTAAAGCCACCAGATAGGAAAATCTGGTGAAGTGTTAGAAATAAAGTACTACAATTAAAAACCAGATTTAAATTTATCTTTCACAAGGACTATGAGACTGCTGAGAGAATCAGATGAGAACAATCAGTACAGACAGGCTGGGCTTCAAGCCTGATGATGCCTACCATGTGTCCTCAAGATGTAGACCCTTCACTACAGAGTTCCTCCCAAAACCTAAAGAATAGACCTGCCGGGCGTGGTGGCACACGCCTTTAATCCTAGCACTTGGGAGGCAGAGGCAGGCGGATCTTTGTGAGTTCAAGGCCAGCCTGGTCTACAGAGTGAGTTCCAGGACAGCTGGGACTAGAGGGAGACCCTGTCTCGAAAAGACCAAAAAAAAAGAATAGATCTACACTATGATAGCGATACCCTCCTGTGTATTTACCCAAAGACTCCAACAAGGTCAACATTTCGCAGAAGATCCTTGCACGTCAGTGTTCATCGCAGCACTTTCACGTAGCTAAGTTAAGGAATCAACCTAAGTGTTCATCAACAGAGAAATGCATTTTAAATGTGGTTTTTGTACATAGTGGGATTTTTTTCCCTCATAAAGAAAAAGAAGTAATGTTATTTGTAGGACAATGGATAAAACTGAAGATAATCAAATATTAAGTGAATTAAGTCAGTCTCAGATAAAAGTCATTTGCACTCATTTGTGGGTCCTAGACATAAAATCATGTATGCACAGGTGACATGAAAGCAGAAGTGAAACTGTCTAGGGGAACAAAGGGACTATCATGAGGGAGGGTCAAGAAAGACGAGGACAAGGGGCGCTTAACAGTTTAGCAGTTAAGAGCACAGAGGACCTGGGTTTGAATCCCACCATTCACATGTCTAACAACCATCCGTAACACCAGTTCCAGGGGATCTAACGCCTCCTTCTGTCCTCCACAGGCACTGCATGACACAGGTGCTCTTACACACATCCAGATAAAGCTAAAATAAATTTAAAAATGATAAAAAAGGATAGCAGGGCAAGACGGGGATATGCACAAGGTGCACTGCACCCTGACCAACGGCCTCACATAACCTAACATGACCATCCCAGTTAAAGTGACGACCCTGCTTTGCTCTAGGGCAGAGGTCAGCTATGTGACTACTTTAGGCCTCGGACCAACCAGTGCTCCAATTATTCATCCCTGCCTAGCCCTACCTTCTGCCTTACTGTAAAACAGCCTAGGTAGTACCTAAATAAATGGGCACAGCTATGTTCCACCACCCCGAAGTACTATTATTTATATATGACATAAAAGTCTGAATTTTATATAATTTTCCTGTGTTACAAAGTATTCTTTTGATTTTTTTTTTTTTGGTCTTTTTGAGACAGGGTCTCCCTGTAGCCCCAGCTGTCCTGAAACTCACTCTGTAGACCAGGCTGGCCTTGAACTCACAAAGATCCGCCTGCCTCTGCCTCCCAAGTGCTAGGATTAAAGGCGTGCGCCACCACGCCCGGCTTCTCTTTTGATTTTTAAAAGCCATTTAAAAGGCCTCCGCCGGCATTGCATAACACGGGTACACAGACCTGCATGCAGACAGTACATTCACACACATAAATAAAATTTTAAAAAACTAAAAAAAACTAAAAAAAAAAATATATAAAAAAAAATAACAAGTATATTTTACAAAGTTTAGAAGGCTATATAATAACAATTCTATACGGTCTATGAACTAAGATCATACAGAAAGAGGATGGGCTAGGTATGGCCGATGGGCCTAATGTGCTGACCTTTGCCCTTAGGAAGTGCTACATAAAATGAGGTCTGTGGAGTATAAAGGTCCCAGAACTATTTGTAATCTACCTACACTAAAATAAACATTAAAAAGGAGGGTATTAACTATTTTTAAATTACTTTTCAATACTCCTTTATATTTTATAAAATTCTTCATCTATCACACACTAGAGAGAAAATTCTTTAGTTTACCAGAAGCAATATGAGAGAAACACTGAGCCATGGCACACATAAAATTCTCTGGAGCTCAGTTCCCAGGCCTAGTAGATAAAGGAGATGGACTGGATAATGAGCTCTAGGTATCTGGAGAAGGCCTCAAATGACTGAAAATGCTTAAGGAAGGAGGGAGGAATGGGGGGAGGGAAGGAGGGAGGGAGGCTTCAAATAGATTATTTCCTTCCCCACTGTCCAAGTCAAAACGGAGGAAAATGGATTTCATTTTTCCTAACACTTTACCAAAAGACAACAAAACTGAAAGTTGAGATCATAATCTCTCAGAACTTTCAAGAAAATAAAAAAAAGTCCCAAACCACTCTTCAAGTAATTCCTCAAATTGAACTCAATCTAAAGTGTCCTCAAATCTCTAATGTTTCATAGTACTCTTGGCAAGGACTTACGTAGGACTAGATTCTAAGATGGGACAATGGCAAACACACAAGACAACATGACAACGGTAGCATTCTGGGATGCCAGACAGCATTTAAGGGATGAGATTTAAGAGTCAATCCTGGGGCTGGAGAGATGGCCTAGCGGTTAAGAGCGCCGACCGCTCTTACAGAGGACCCGGGTTCGATCCCCAGCACCTACATGGCGGCCAAGAACCGTCTGAAACTCCAATTCCAGGAGAACTCCAGTTCCAGGGGAATCCGACACCCTCTTCTGACCTCCGCAGCATTGCACGACACGGGTGCACAGACCTGAATGCAGACAGTACATTCATACACATACAGAAATAAATAAAAATTAAAAAAAAAAAAGAGTGAATCCTGATGCCTCAAAATTTGCTTTCCAAGTTCTGAACCATCAAAGTTAACAATGAAATGTAACTATCGATACAAAATGTAATTGCAAATCCACCTTGTATGGCCAATGCTCACTGGCAGCACAATAAAGTAAAATAGATTCTTAAATAGCAAAAATGTCACCAACCTCTGGAAATAAAATAAAATACAAAGAAAGGGTTGAGACAAACAAGTCAAATATGAAGAATCCAGTGCATAAATTAATGAGTGGTATGGCCTTTACTTCCTTTATTTCATTTATTTCTTGAGACAGGGTTGCCCTCTGTAGTTGAGGTAGGTCTCAAACTGCTGATCCTTTTGCTCAGCTTCATGAGTTCTAGGATTAGGATCTTTGACCAACTGAGATCTGATAATCTCAAGTCGCTACATCTTGACTGTTCCATCTGTTCTATTGGTGTACCTCAATTTAATTTACCTCCTCTGCACAACGATATGTGCTTAAAAGTCAGGACCAAATATTTAAGAACATCTTCAAATGAGCTATATGACAAGGACACATGATTCTCTGATACAAGCATTCAGTAACTATAAGGCCAGAATCTATTCAACCAGATTCAGAAAACATGACTTTAGCCATGTTTCATTTTGTTCCTTGACACTATTAAGTTTAGCACCTATATTACTCTTACGAATTGAAAAAAATTCTACACCTAATACAAAGCCTCAATGTCAAATTCTAGAAAAATATAGATTATTTTAAATTTTTTATTTTATGTGCGTGAGTGTACTGCCTGTATGTACGTAAATGCACCTATGTCATGCAATGCCCATGGAGGTCAGAAAAGGGCATCGGATCCCCTGGAACTGGAGTTAGGGATGGTTGTTAGCTGCCATGCAGGTGCTGAGATTTGAACCTGGGTCTTCTGCAAGAGCAGCTGATGCTCTTAACCACTGGACCATATGTCCATCCCCATATTTTTTTTACTACATTATATTTAACTTTGGGCACTATTGGCTGATTTAAGAAGTCAGAATGGAAACAATAGAAACAATGTGAATTTTCCAAGCTAAGTCAAGTACAGTGGTACACACCTTTAATCCTAGCACTCAGGAGGCAGAGGCAGGTGGATCTCTGTGAGAAGGAGACCAGGCAGGTATATTTAGCAAGTTCCAAGCCAGCTGGGACTGCAGGGTGACAATATTGTGCAAAAAGACAAAAAAAAAGGGGGGGGGGTGGGATTTCCAAGCTAAAACTGTAGCAAGGTTCTTACGCCAGATATTTCAGTAAGTTTTATGTGGAAAATATCAACTATTAAATGTATTAAAAATTATATTTATGTGAATTTAAAACTACATTAAGAGTCTAATGTTCATTATGGTGATAAATTATTTAAATTGAAGCTGTTTATGTCAATGTTTTCAAGTATTTCTATCTTACACTTTTGGAGTATAGATACTCATATTAGATTGAGTTTAAAAAACTGAATCATATAAGTGACCACGTTTATTAAGGTTTTTTAATATACTGAAATTATCTCTAACTACATTTATTTGGGGTGAGAAGCACATGCCAAGGTACTCCTGTGGAAGTCAGAGGGCAACTTTCAGGAGTCAGTTCTCTGCTTACACCATGTGGGTCCCAGGAATTAAACTCCAGTCATTAGGCTTGGCAGTAACCATCTGAATTTCATGGAGAAGCCAGGTCTTTGAAGCTTAAGTTTTGTTTTGTTTTGTTTTTTAAATTTTTTTTTTTATATGTATGAATGTATTGTCTGCATGCAGGTCTGCGCACCCGTGTCGTGCGATGCCGCGGAGGTCAGAAGATGGTCTCGGATTCCCCTGGAACTGGAGCTCTCCTGGAACCGGAGTCACAGACGGTTCTCAGCCGCCATGTGGGTGCTGGGGATCGAACCCCGGTCCTCTGCAAGAGCGGTCGGCGCTCTTAACCGCTAGGCCATCCCTCCAGCCCCCAAGTTTTGTTTTGTTTTTAAGTAAACAAAATTTGACAGTTTTTACCAAAAGATCTATCAAAGAACCAAATTTTAGCTAACATAAGTCTTTGTAGGACTCTCACATACATAGGCTTTAAGACACGAGGGGGCTAGAAATATAGTTGATAGAGGGCTTGCCTAGCATGCATGAAGACCTGTTTGATTCCCAGAATTGTAGAAAACCAGGCATGGCAGTGCATGTCTATAATCCCAGCTCTCTGGAGCCAGAGGCAGGAGGATAAGAAATTCAGCATTATCCTTGTCCACATGGTAAGCTCAAAGTCAGCCTGGGCTATAAGATGCTATCTCAAAGAAAACATAAACTGGGCTGGGAGGACCAGACAGAAACAGAAAGCATTTTTCCCCCTTTACTGAAATATATAATATACTCTGAAGCTAATATATACTAATATTTTCTTCATATAAGTACATATAATAAGTTTAATATTATAGAATGGTATAAAAGAAGTCATTAAAATGTTATGAATAAATATTAAAATGTTTATATATTTTTTTCCTTCAAGATATACTTTACTCTGGCGTAAAAGTAGTCAAGATAAGGTGGAGATTGAATCTCAGTATTATGTTAATTTTTTAATCATTAAGGGTTGATTTACCATTAACAGTAAACATAAAAATTCAAGTAAGCACTTCTAATTTATATAGTAATGTGGCTTCTTGAATTTAAATTAGAATTAAAGGATACACATTTTCAATGTTAAGTAATGGCCAACAAGCTTATTTGGACCTCCCTTTGGTAGTAAGCAGTATATCTAGATTTAAAACAAAAACTAAATACAACTTCCTAAAATCATCCAGAAGCCAAGGAGACAGCTAAAGAATTACCATCAAAACCCTGAAGAATTACCTAAAGAATTACCATCAAAACCTGAAGGACAAAAAGAAATGAGTATAGACACGCATCAAAGATGACACTGCTTGAAAGCAATTACTAATCAGACAAATAAAACTGGAAGAAGTTTTATTTGTCTGATTAGTAATTGCTAAAAATGGAAGAAGACAATACCAATGAAAAAGTTCAGAACCCACTCCAGAGTAAAGACCGTAACAAATATTTGCCTTACACCATAAGGGGCTCATAGCTGAGGATGAGGACAAAGTGAGTATGGAACTAGTCCTAAGGCGACTGACTACCTGAGGCTTACAATTACGAGGTTTGAAAGCATCTTGTATTTAACTACAAGTCATGAACTGAGGAGAGGGTGCTGAGAAAAATAAGAATTTCAGCCTTGAGAGAATAAAGAATCTATAGACTATGATAGCATACCTGGTACAGCTAGAAAAAGAGAAGCATCCGCAGAGGGGCCACCTTAGTTGGGAATGACCACCATTCCCTAGGTCAGAGTGGAAGATTCTACAAGGTCAAAACTATTTTTTAAAGATTTTAAATCATATGGGTACATGTATGTGAGTCCCAAGGCCAGTGGAGGCCAGAGGCACTACATTCTCCTAGAGCTGGACTTACAGGTGGTTGCAAGCCACCTGACATGGGTTCTGGGAACCAAACCCAGGACCTCAGCAAGAGCAGTACTCCTACCTGCTGAGCCATTCCCCTAAACTATTTTCTGAATAAACCTACACATTATTTCTTTATTCTACCATATCAGCATGTGCACTGAGAGTCTGAAGGCAATGAAGGCTAGGCTGCTGCTGTGAGCACCAGCTGAAGCAGCACGGCTGGAACGTGCTGGTGGTCACTATATTCTTCCTCACTACCTATGAAAAAGAAAAGGGACAGGCAGTTTCAGGCTTCGTAATGAGGAAGCAGAAATGATTAATTTTGTTAAATCTTTATCAGTGTGTACAGACCTTTTAATATCCTTGTGAAGAACTGAAAATTATGCATAAGGACTACTGCATATCAAAGTATAATGGTTGTTTCAAGAATAAAAGGGCTTAAGAAATCAGTTATAAGCAGAACTAAAAACTTTTGTGATGAAATAATTTTACTAAAAAGGTAACTGACAGAGTAAAACTAAGTACTCATTCTTGGGTATTGGGCAGACATACTTTTTAACTGCCAAGGATAAGATATGAGCCATCAGGCAAAAACTATGATTTTTGTGATATTTTATCTACCTCCTAGAATATCAACTTCTATATTCATATTCATCCTGATGGCAACAGTATGAAAACAAATGGAATTTTTCACACAATAAAAGGTATTGAACATCTGTATTAACAAAGCTCAAAACAAAACCTCAACAACTTCAGGCTGAATAAACATATAAAGAAAAAAGACAAGATGATCTAGTCAAGTTAAGTTGAGGCAGAAGCAGTCACCAAGAGCCACAGCCATGATGGACTGGATTCAGTTAGCAAAAAAATTTATGACAGCAATTATGTAAACATAGATAAGCTAAATGGGGCATAAGAGCACTGGCTGTTCTTCCAGAGGACCTGGGTTCAGTTCCAGCACCTACATGGCTGCTAAACCACCCTTAACTTCAGTTTCAGGGTATCTGACACCCTTTCATTCCCTCTGAGGACATAACACAATACAAGTGCACATACATATATGCAAGCAAAAACTCCTACACATAAAATAAAAATAAATACAAAATATTTTAAGTTCAAATAACTAAAGAAAACTATTGCTTTAAGAAATGAAAAGACAGGTAAGTTGAGAATCAAGTGGGGAATTACAGAACTGAAAAGCTGAAGAGCTCTAACTTCAATATTTATTACAATAGTGGTGACCAAGGGGTCTCACGGACACTCAAACAGCACTTTCCATTGCCCCTGCTCTTGGTTATCCACTAGAACTTGATGCTAAGACCTCTGCTGATTTTAAGTATTTATTTGTGCACATGTGTCTGTGACCACAAGCATGCCATGGTGTGTGGATGTGGAGGTCAGAGGACTTCTGGAGTTAAATTCTCTCCTTCCACCAAGTGGGTTCCAGAGATCAAACTCGGGTTGTCAGGACTGAAAGCAAGTGCCTTTACTCACTGAGCCATTTCACTGGGCAGTCTCATTTAAATTCTTTATTCACAGGAGACAAATACTGACTGCTTATACCAGATTAAATCTGAGGCCTAAAAAGAGTTATCAGTTCTGTTCTCTTACAACATACTCATGCTTATTAATAAGCAAGTATCTCTTGAGAATATGAGATAAGCATTTCTTTGATGCTCATTCGTGTCTTCTACGCTTAGTGATTAGCAACATTCACTGAGTAAAGAAAGCTTCTTTAGTGTGTGTGTGTGTGTGTGTGTGTGTCTGTGTGAGTGTACTGTCTGCATGTAGGTTGGTACACCCATGTTGTGCAATGCTGTGGAGGTCAGAAGACGGTGTTGGATTCCCCTGGAATTGGAGTCAAAGATGGTTCTTAGCTGCCATGTGGGTGCTGGGAATCAAACCCAGTTCCTCTGCAACAGCAGTCGGTGCTATCAACCGCTGAGCCATCTCTCCAACCCCAGCTTCTTTCATCTTAATTAATATCCTTTGGAGGAACCTTAGAATGCCATTATATAATGCAGAGACTAATGCAACCCATTATAAAGCTATTCCAAAATGGAGATTAAAGTATAAGTACTTAATATTAAAGTATAAGTACTGAATTATATAAGTACTAAAGAATTAATAAGTACTAAAAGGGAGCTAGGCTGGCTTCAGGAGAAAAGTTTTGAAGATGGCTGTTTTAGCTTGGTCACCTTATTCATAAAATTAAGTAATTTCCCAGTGTTCTCAAGATATGCTCTCCAAGGTGGTCACCTCTAGTACATGTGACCAACTAAGTCCCTGAATTGTGCCCGAACTCTTATTTGAATTTAATTTTCATCAACTTAAATCAATACAACAAGCTTGAGAATTAATGTGTCAAAAGTGCTGGAAGGTGGTGGGTCCACCCATCTCCATTGCATAGTGGTGACTGGGAAGGACACCTAACCTTGGGTGAATGAGATATTCTAGAACTAGGGATGAAAAGACTGGATGGTCTGTTACAAGTAGGGTGGAGCCAAGCTTGTAGTTCCCCCAACTGAAGCTGGAGAAACTATTTTGAATAAAATTATGCATGGGCTTTGACTCAGGGGAAGACTTCCAAAAACAGAGTTCCAGAGACAGTTCCATCAGCACAGTTTCAGGATATAACAGAGGAAATGAGTGTGCTCTGAGTTCAGACCCACTTCGAAAACTAAATTTAAAGAGCTAGGCTATTTACTGAGGTAATTGTGTTAGCATAGTAGCACATCAATATATGAACTCATGAAAATTATGTTTAGCTGAGATATGTTTTATGTATAAACTACAAATTTCAGAACAGTTGGGAAAAATGTCAAAAAAGTCTCATTCATTTGTTATATTAGTAATTTCCTATAATCCTCCTGGGCTATATAACAAGACTCTCAAAAAACCAAAACAAAACATAAGGTTAAATCAAGACCTAGGAATTGTTCATGTATTTTTAGATTATGAAACCTAATTGAGACTAAAAGCAACTAAAGAAAATGAAGACTTTTAATAGTTAGCAACTATAATTTATCTGCAACCTTAATTATTGTTTGCCATGAATGGTACTAGAAATTAAGATAAGGACATTTCTGAATTTTGAACTCTCAAGTGAGATACCCACTAAGAATCTCTTATGTCTCTGTACAGGAAAAAGAAAACCAAACACTGAATGTATAGAGAAAGAGAAAGTAAGCAACAAAGCAGCTTTTTTTCTGACATCAAGCCACTATGCTATTCAGCCTTTTCCTACTCCCAAAAAGCTAAAGAAATGCTTTCTATCAGGAGAATTAGAGATTAATCCTTTTCTTCTAATAGTCTTCATTAAATATTCCACTGTCTTCAAGGCTTCAATGTTGTAAATGAAAAATCCTTTACCTAATTTTTTTCTAGGTAGGCAACTCCAGTATACACCCTCCTCACTGGGGCTCATTACTCTGGAATGGACTCCTTAACCCTTTTCACCATCAAGATGTGTTTTTCTTATTTATCTATTATTGGTCTCTCCATCAATTTTTTTGTCTTTTCTTTCTGGAAAGAAAGAAAAGATTCCATCACATCGTAAGTTTTTAAAATATTGTTGACTTTCCTAGACTTATCTTTTCCTTCATGATTTCTATCCATTAACAGTTTTATATTTTTGCCCCATTTGGCCATACTTCTCACATACAATCATGAAGTCTACTGCTATGTTCTTTCTTTTTTTTTTTTTTTTTGGTCTTTTCGAGACAGGGTCTCCCTGTAGCCCCAGCAGTCCTGGAACTCACTCTGTAGACCAGGCTGGCCTTGAACTCACAAGATCCACCTGCCTCTGCCTCTGCCTCCAGAGTGCTAGGATTAAAGGCGTGCACCACCACGTATGTTCTTTCTTTAACTCATCTACTGAAACTGTGTGGCTAGGTGTGGGTGTGTTACATGCCCATGTGGAAGATGGAAGGTGATATTGGGATGTCTTCCTCAATTGCTTCTCCAACCTTACTTTTTGAGGCAGGATCTCTGTCTGAATCTGAAGCTTGATTTTTTTTATTTTTTGGTCTTTTCGAGACAGAGTCTCCCTGTAGCCCCAGCTGTCCTGGAACTCCCTCTGTAGACTAGACTGGCCTTGAACTCACAAAGATCCGCCTGCCTCTGCCTCCCAAGTGCCAGGATTGAAGGCATGCGCCACCACGCCCGGCAGCTTGATGTTTCTACCTAGCTGTGTGGCCAGTGAGCTCTCAGGGTTTTCCTGTCTCCCCTCTGCCTCCAGCACTGGAGTTACACAGGCGTGCTGCCATGCCCCGCTTTTCTGTGGGCGTGGACAAATTGGGGTGGGGGGGTGGGGGGGGTGTCAGTTCTCATGATTGTACTTTACCCACTGAACCATCTTCCCAGCCCTTGAACTTCTTACTTTGAAGAAAATTGGCAGGGATAGAGGATTTGGCCCGCAAAAGTCTTTTATATTTTACATACTATTTCCCAAGAGAGAGAGGTATCTGCGTGTGCCTGCATTTTTTAAACCTGGGTGTTTATCTGATCTTTTTTGGGTTTTTTTTTTAATTTTTTTTTATTAATTTTATTTATTTCTGTATGTGTATGAATGTACTGTCTGCATGCAAGTTTGTAAGCTACCCTAGACATATACAATGACTATTCTCTAAATCCTCCCCTAGGGGTGAAAGGAGCTTCTATTTTTCATTTACCTACAAGGCTTCTGATCTAAATGTCAAAGTATCTGTACAGTAAGAATCTCCATGTATTAGGAAGCCACACTTCCCATGTCTTTACAATCATCTGCTATTCAGTGGCATGATGGCTCTTGCTGTGCAAACCAGGCAAACCTGAGTTTGATCCATGTAAAGATGGAGAGAACCAATTCCACAAAGTTGTCCTCTGATCTTCATATACATGTCAGGAGCATGTGTGTGCACACACACATACACACACACTAATTTTTTTTTTTTTAAGAACTATCTGCTATGGAACCAGCAAGCTGTCCCTCCTTTGAGTTATTCAATTCGAGCCTTCATAAATTTGATTTTTTTTTATTTTAGATGTATGAACATTTTACCTACATGTATGTAAATGCACCTATGTCATGCAATGCCCACAGAGACCAGATGAGGGCGTTTTATCCCCTGGGCCTGAAGTTAAGGGTAGCTGTGAGCCACCATGTGGGTCCTGGGAACGGAACCCAGGTCCACTGCAAGAGTAGCCAGTGCTCTTAACCATCTCTCCAGCACCATCAGTTCAAGTCTTTAAAGAGAGGTCCTTGAGAATCTCTACCCATATTTTTAGAATATAAGTAGACAGCAGTGTGATGTATAGGGAAATAATAGGAAGCAAGTGGTAAAGATCAGTGCTTACTTCCAAGTGCAATGACAGGAGGGTTTAGCACCTTTGTGCAGTATAGAAGGAAACATAACTGTTCTTCAATAGGAACATTATGGACAGGCCACTGCTACCACTGAAGCAAAAATGTTGGTATAAATGATTCTTTAGTATCTCCACAATTCTATAGTCAAAACTTTATATTACAGAATGGAATGTCTGACTGACAGAAGTTATTCCTAGTCAGGAATGGGATGTCTGACTCCACCAGTCTCTGTACTCATATGGAATGTGTTCAGGAAAAAAAAAAAATATTTAATTTCCTAGGGACTATGTTCTAAAGAAATGAACAAGTTCTAAGATAGAAAATATGCTGATTTCTGAACCAAAGAAGAGTTGTTAGATGCAATATAAAAAAAAAAAAAAAATCAACGGGGCTGGAGAGATGGCTCAGCAGTGGACCCGGGTTCAATTCCTAGAACCCACATGGCAGCTGAGAACCATCTTTAACTCCAGTTTCAGGGGAATCCGACACCCTCTAATGACCTCCGCGGCACTGCACAACAGGGGTGCACAAACCTACATGCAGACAGTACATTCATACACATAAAAAAAATAAAATAAATTAAAAAAAAAAAATCAACGACAACATAAGGACTGGGTCAAAGACTAGATTGATACAGGTAAATTATGCCCAAAACAATAAACCCCTACAGAGAAAAACTTTAAAAAGAATGAGAGAAAGATACAGGACATATATGGCAGAATGCATGAACTGGGGTGGGGTGGGGGGAAGGGAAAGGGGGCTATGTCTAAATTGAACTGAAAAATGATGTATGAAATACACAAAACTATTATATTTTAAAAAGTCATAAAAATTATAGTGAACCCCATTTACCTCTACTTTAAGTAGTAGTTCATTTCATTTTACGGGACATTCAAAGTTGATTTTTGAAAAATAACTTCAGTCTATCTTTCTTTTTTATAACATCTATATAGCAGCAATGAAAGACTGCTAACTGGGCATTTTTAACTATCAATAAGGGACCAAGGAAAGAAAACTATACCACATCAAAGTTATACTTCAAGTCCAGATCTTAATAACAATGATAATAGTAATTAATAACAGAAACTAATGTTTATTGAATATATCAGATACCCCTCCCTCTAAGTACTGCATATTATCTAATTCTGTCAAGAACAGAGTAAGTGAACTGTGGATACTATTCCCATTCTGCATATAATGAAAAACGGAGCCCCTAGTCTCCCAGTGGGAAACTGATGAAGCAAGGATAGAAAAACCAGAGCCTATGCTCTTAGCATTTACCTCGTCACTTGCCTGAGCAGAAGCACTGTGGTTTGGCTCTAGCTTTAAATCAAATATGTTTGCTATTCTATTCACATACAGAAACATGATTAATTTAAAATTAACAGGATAGCATTTAATCAACTAGGCAAAAAAAAAAATCTTTTCAAAATAAACTTTGTATCCCCAGCCCCAAAGCTACCAGACTCAAGCAAAAAAAGGAAAAAAGACAAGGTTTCCAATTACTTCGACCAGTTGTTCTAACAAGAATATTTCAGAATTCATAAAGCATGACAAAAAAGCTATCAGAGGTTTCAAAGTGCCTGCTAAGAGGTTCTTACAGATTAAATATATAGAAGGATCTACAGTCAATCTTGATTCCCACAGCTAGTTATAAACGTTAATATCTGCTATATCTTGGCTATATTTGGATTACCATTTCAATGACACCCTTCTGCCAACTTATATACTCTACAAGAATTTACACAGAAGGCAGCACTGTAGACAAACCCCATTGAGGACCGTGGGAAGTGGTGGTTGCAGGGATCCATTTAAAAATTCAAGCCCTACATCTAGATTTTTCAATAGAACCATCATCTAAAAACAATTTTTATTCTCTACTTTTGGAAACAGGACTAAGAAGAAGAGAAACGAAATACTAATTCCAATGGAAGTCTAAGTACTAACAGAATGAAAAATTCAGAGCAGTAAAAGCAGAAAAATAGTACAGTGGGGAATAAAAAGGATACTTTTTACTTTTTAAAATCCTAGCACTTGGGAGGCAGAGGCAGGCAGATCTTTGTGAGTTCAAGGCCAGCCTGATCTACAGAGTGAGTTCCAGGACAGCTGGGGCTACAAGGAGACCCTGTCTTGAAAAAAAAAAAACAAACAAACAAAAAAAAAAAAAGAAAGAAATTAAAATTACACAGGCATGGTGGTGCATGCCTTTAATCCTAGCACTTGGGAGCAGAGGCAGGTGGATCTTTGTGAGTTCAAAGCCAGCCTGGTCACAGGGAGTTCAGACAAATGGACCTACAGGGAGACCCGGTCTCAAAAAAAAAAAAAAAAAAAAAAAAAAGAAAATTATGTACAGTTCCACAAGTATAACTAATAAAAACCCAAAGGACATAACAACAAAAGAAGTGATAACAGAGAAAATATAAGTCTAGGTTGGGCAAAAATAATTCTCAAGTTCAGTAAGAGTTATCACATGTGAATTGAAGTACTTAAGAGGTTAGTGGTCAAAGAGAGGATGTTACAAATTCCAGCTAATCAAAAGCAAATGACATGGCTAGGATGTGGCTATATCAGTGAAAGACCAGGGAGGAAAACAGAGAATCAATCACCTGAAACAGAGGTCATGGCAGGACAGTCAAAGGATGCTAAAATGACTAAGGAAAAGAGCAGAGAATGTGATGGAAAAGTTGCAACAATTTCAGGGAAAATGAAATACACCAGAGACTAAAATAAAGGCTATATGGGAACAAGTCTCAGTCACTATCAGGAAAGCCTTAACAATGGTACCACTGGAACAGCTTAAGAATAGTAGCCTAATTTAGTTTTAGCATGAACCTAATACTAGGATGTTGACATCCACAAAGAAAACTACCTTTCTGTCATCCACAAAGATAATTCAATCTACCATGAGCTAAACATATATCTATCATCCTGAGGATTAAGAAGCAGATGATGTTGAGTGCGTAGTGCTTAGATCAGGGGCTTCCCAGGACCACCTGAAGCACAGGCAAAAAAGGGAAACCCATATGCCAGGGACGTGATGAAGGGACAACATGGGAAAGGTGCAGGATGGGACAACATGGGAAAGGTGCAGGAAAATTCCACACCAAGCTCTACCAACCCTGTAGGAGATTGCTATAGTGGGATCCCCCTGGGGGTGACCCAAGAAACAGATCTTAGAGGAACAATTGCAGACCTATTCAGAGTAATTAAAGAATATAAAGAACAAGTCAGAGAACTAAGGAGAGAGAATGAAAAATTCAAGAAGGACCTAGAGGGAGACAATGACAAACTTCAGAAAGAACTAAAGGGAGAGAATGACAAACTCCAGAAAGAACTATAGGGAGAAAATGACAAATTCCGGAAGGAAGAGGAAACACTGAAAAAGGAAGCCAACCAGCAAAGTAAGGAGAACCAAGAAGAGATTGAGAAGTGCCAAAAGGATGAAATGGAAAAGGCTGGGCATGGTGGTGCATGCCTTTAATCCTAGCACTTGGGAGGCAGAGGCAGGCGGGTCTTTGTGAGTTCAAGGCCAGCCTGGACTACAGAGTGAGTTCCAGGACAGCTGGGGCTACAGGGAGACCCTGCCTCAAAAAAAAGAAGGAAATAGAAAACTCATCCAATCGAGAGGAAAGGAATGTAAAAGGCTCAGAAATAGAATGCAGGAAGCAGAACAAAGAATATCAGACCTGGAAGATAACAAAGAGCAACTAAAAAGCTCAAGTAAAGATTATGAAAAATTGCCGGGCGTGGTGGCGCAAGCCTTTAATCCTAGCACTTGGGAGGCAGAGGCAGGCGGATCTTTGTGAGTTCAAGGCCAGCCTGGTCTACAGAGTGAGTTCCAGGACAGCTGGGGCTACAGGGAGACCCTGTCTCAAAAAGACAAAAAAAAAAAAAAAAAAAAAAAGATTATGAAAAATTTAAAAATACACAAAAGTGGAACAACCAGGAAATATGGGACACTATGAAAAGATCAAACCTCCATATCATAGGAATAGAGAAAGGAGAAGAATCCCAAGAGAATAGTATTGATCAGGTCTTCAACAGATTAATAGATGAAAATTTCCCCAAACTAAAAAAAGACAAACCCATAGAAATACAAGAAGCACTCAGAACTCCAAACAGACAAGATCAGAAAAGAAACTCCCCACGCCATATCATAGTGAAAAATGATAGACGCCCAAAACAAAGACAAAATTCTGGAAAGCCAGAAGAGAAAAACAATAAGTTACAAATAAGGGAAAACCTATCAGAATTACAACTGACTTCTCAACGCAAACCATGAAAGTAAGAACATGGAGCAAAGCATTCCCAGTGTTAAAGGACTATAGATGCCAACCCAGGTTACTATACCCAGCAAAAATGTCAATTATAGTCGAAGGAGAGAGAAAAACCTTCCATGACATAAACAAGATGATAGAATGCATGTCCGGAAAACCAACCCCTCAGAAAATACTTGAAGCAATTCAAAGGACAGAAGACAGGAGCAACTATCCCCAAGCACCTAGAAAGAGAAACTAATAAAAACATAACTGCAGAAATAGAAACCGAGACTAAAAGTGCAAATGGATAATAGAAGGTGAAAGGAAGCAACATGCATCTTTCAATTATAGCCTTAAATATTAATGGACTAAACTCCCCAATCAAAAGACATAGACTGGGAGATTGGATTAGGAAATGAAACCCATCTATGTGCTGTCTACAAGAAACCCATCTCAATCTCAAGGATAGGCACCAACTTAAGGTGAAAAGATGGAAAAAAATATTCCAAGAAAAGGGTACCAAAAAGAAAGCAGGTTTTGCTATTTTAATATCAGACAAAATAGACTTCAAAATAAAAGTAATCAAAACAGACAAAGATGGCCATTACATCTTTATCAAAGGAATAATTGACCATGAAGATTTCACAATCACGAATATATATGCACCAAACTCTGGAGCACCAAACTTTATAAAGACAATTCTTCAGGACCTCAAAGAACAGATTAATCCCACCACACTCATAGTAGGGGACTTCAAAATCCCACTAAGCCCTTTGGACAGATCAACAGGACAAAGAATAAACAGACAGACATCTGAACTGAATGATACAATATACCAAATAGACCTCACAGACATCTACCAAATATTCCACCCAAATACCAGAGAATACACTTTCTACTCAGCACCCCACAGAATATTCTCCAAAATAGACCTCATGTGGGAATGGAACTTTGTGCGTGGCTTGAAGCAAGAAATTTTAAGACCTGTCTCAGGAGATCTCCAGTTATCTGATATCTCTGTGGGCTTCCAGAGTTATCTGTAGCCGGAAGATTCAGGATATTACAATGATTCTTGCTTCGCCCTATCTCTGCAAAAGTTCCAGGCCCCTTCCCTTGAGGCATTGAACAGAACGTCACACCTCTAGTTACCTGTTGCACAAACCAGAGTGCTGCAGCCCCCCCCCATTAGAAACAAGTTGGCTCACCCCTCCCTTCTGCCTCCTCCCCACTTCCTTGCCCAGTGCACAGTAGTCCTGACTATATAGACGTTGCTGACAGAAAATAAATGGAGTTCCTATTCTCCCCGGTTCTCTATGCGCATATGTGAATTCGTTCCACGGGTGATCTCCGGCGGTATTCCCTCCCCACCTTCTTGAGGGAGCAGAGCCCAGAGACTGCCAGCCTGCAGGCAGGAGGCAAGTCCTGGAGCTTAGCCAAGAAGGGAAGGACAACGTGTGGAAGGCGGTCACTCATGACTCAAAGACACTGACCTAACAACCACATACTGGGACACAGAAAAAACTCAACAAATACAAAAAGATTGAAATAATTTCATGCATTCTATCAGACCACAGTGCAATAAAGCTCAATATAAACACCAGGATAAGCCCTACAACCTACAAGAACACATGGAGACTAAACAACACTCTCCTGAATAATGAATGGGTCAAGGAAGAAATAAAGAAATAAAAGCACTCTGTAATTGAATGACAATGATAATACAACACAACAAAACCTATGGGACACTTTAAAAGCAGTCTGAAGAGGGAAGTTTATAGCCCTGAGTGCCTATATCAAAAAAACAGAATAGCACAAGTGAATGATCTAACACTGCAGCTAAAAACACTTGAAAGACAACAACAGATGAACCCTAAACACAAGAGACAGGAAGAAATAACAGAAATCAGAGCAGAAATCAATGAAATAAAAACAAAGAAAACCATACCAAAAAAAAAAAAAAAATCAATGAATGAAAGACTCCTAGCGAAACGAGTGGTTCTTTGGAAAGAATAAAACAAAATAGATCTCTAGCGCCAGTTAAGAAAAAGAAAGGAACAACTCCAAAGCAATACAATTTACTTGATGAAAGGGGAAATATCACAACCAGACAATGAAAAGATCCAGAAAATTCTACGGAATACTTCAAAAAACCTATACTCTACTAAGTTTGAAACACTAGAAAAAATGGATAATATCATGAAACTGGGCAATCACAAAATCAACCAAGAAGAAAGATCAACAGCTAAACATACCTAAATACATAGAAGAATTGCAATGTTAATACTGAAACTCTCAAACTAAAAAAGCCCAGGCCCGGAGTGGTTCATGGCAGAATTTTTACAACATTTACAAGAAAGGACTACGACCATTATTACTCAGTTTGTTCAGAAGGATACAAACAGCAGGGAATTCTTGCCAAATTCCCTTATGAAGCCTGCTATCACTCTAATACCAAAACACAGGCAAAATACAACCAAAAAGGAGAACTACCAGGACCCATCCTATTAATGAACACGCGCAAAAATCTCAAACAAATACTTGCAATTGCATACAGACCCCCATCAGGACAGAGATCATCAACCATGACCATTTGGATTCATACCAGAAATGCAGGGAGTAAGACAGTACGAAACCATTCCATCAGCATATAAGGGACTGAAGGACAAAAACCACACGATCATCTTGATGCGAAAAACCCTCTGCAAAATCCGCATCCACTCATGTTTAAAGTCTCTAGGGAATTGGACTGGAGGGGATCATTCTCAAGTGACTTCAGAGAGCCATATACAGGAAACTCACAGCCCATATATCTCTAAATGTGCAGAAACGACTACGAAGACATTCCCCTTATGAAGTAGAAATGAACTCAGCAAGGCTGCCCCCTTCCCACTCCTCTTCATTATAGTACTTGAAATACCTTCTAGGGCAATAAGGCAAGAAAAGGGAATTACAAGAGTTCTAATTGAAACGAGGATTCCAAGCTATCCCTTTTGCTGCTGATATGATTTTTTACTTAAGGGATGCTAAAAACTTCCCTAGAACTCTAAAAATTAAAGCTTCAGTAACGTGGAGGATCCAAAATTAACCCTAAAACAAAAAAAATCAGCAATGAGACAAGAATTACAGGGAGCTCTTTCCCACTCAACATAGCCTCAAAAACAATAAATACCTAGGAAACAAACCTAACCAAAAGACACCAAAGACTCTCTACAACAAAAATTTAACAACCCCTGAAGGAAACGATACGATAGAAGACAACCGGAAGATGGAAAAACCTTCGCTGCTCCATGGATTGGGACAATTCATATAGTAAATGTTCATCTACCCAATCTTGTTACAGATTTAATGATATCCCAATTAAATCCACGGAGTTTTCTTCACAGGCTTGGAAAAAAAGTCCTAATTTAATTTGGGGAAAATAANCTCTGATTTCAGGCCCACTCTTCAAAACTAAATTTAAGAGCTAGGCTATTTACTGAGGTAATTGTGTTAGCATAGTAGCACATCAATATATGAACTCATGAAAATTATGTTTAGCTGAGATATGTTTTATGTATAAACTACAAATTTCAGAACAGTTGGGAAAAATGTCAAAAAAGTCTCATTCATTTGTTATATTAGTAATTCCTATAAATTCCCCTGGGGCTATATTAACAAGACTCTCAAACAACCAAAACAAAAACATAAGGTTAAATCAAGACCTAGGAATTGTTCATGTATTTTTAGATTATGAAACCTAATTGAGACTAAAAGCAACTAAAGGGAAATGAAGGACTTTTACTAGTAGAACATATAATTTTATCTGCCACTTAATTATTGTTTGCCCTGAATGGTACTAGAAAATAAAAAGGACATTTCTGAATTTTGAACTCTCAAGTGAGATACCCACTAAGAATCTCTTATGTCTCTGTACAGGAAAAAGAAAACCAAACACTGAATGTATAGAGAAAGAGAAAGTAAGCAACAAAGCAGCTTTTTTTCTGACATCAAGCCACTATGCTATTCAGCCTTTTCCTACTCCCAAAAAGCTAAAGAAATGCTTTCTATCAGGAGAATTAGAGATTAATCCTTTTCTTCTAATAGTCTTCATTAAATATTCCACTGTCTTCAAGGCTTCAATGTTGTAAATGAAAAATCCTTTACCTAATTTTTTTCTAGGTAGGCAACTCCAGTATACACCCTCCTCACTGGGGCTCATTACTCTGGAATGGACTCCTTAACCCTTTTCACCATCAAGATGTGTTTTGCTGAGGTAGCTAGTAGGGGGCGTCTCCATCAAATTGTTTGTCGTGCTTTCTGGAAGAAAGAAAAAGATTCCATGCACATCGTAAGTTTTTAAAATATTGTTGACTTTCCTAGACTTATCTTTTCCTTCATGATTTCTATCCATTAACAGTTTTATATTTTTGCCCCATTTGGCCATACTTCTCACATACAATCATGAAGTCTACTGCTATGTTCTTTCTTTTTTTTTTTTTTTTTTTGGTCTTTTCGCGACAGGGTCTCCCTGTAGCCCCATGCCAAAGGTCCTGGAACTCACTCTGTCGACCAGGGCTGGCCTTGAACTCACAAGATCACTGCCTCTGCCTCTGCCTCTGCCTCCGAGTGTCTAGGATTAAGGCGTGCACCAACACACGTATGTTCTTTCTTTAACTCATCTACTGAAACTGTGTGGCTAGGTGTGGGTGTGTTACATGCCCATGTGGAAGATGGAAGGTGATATTGGGATGTCTTCCTCAATTGCTCTCCAAACCTACTTTTGAGGCAGGATCTCTGTCTGAATCGAAGCTTGATTTTTTTATTTTTTTGGTCTTTTAGAGACAGAGTCCCCTGTAGCCCCAGCTGTTCCTGGAACTCCCTCTGTAGACTTAGACTGGCCTTGACTCACAAAGATCCGCCTCGCCTCTGCCTCCCAAGTGCCAGGATTGAAGGCATGCGACACCACGCCGGGCCAGCTTGCTGTTTCTACCTAGCTGTGTGGCCAGTGAGCTCTCAGGGTTTTCCTGTCTCCCCTCTGCCTCCAGCACTGGAGTTACACAGGCGTGCTGCCATGCCCCGCTTTTCTGTGGGCGTGGACAAATTTGGGTGGGGGGGTGGGGGGCGGGTCAGTTCTCATGATTGTACTTTACCCACTGAACCATCTTCCCAGCCCTTGAACTTCTTACTTTGAAGAAAATTGGCAGGGATAGAGGATTTGGCCCGCAAAAGTCTTTTATATTTTACATACTATTTCCCAAGAGAGAGAGGTATCTGCGTGTGCCTGCATTTTTTAAACCTGGGTGTTTATCTGATCTTTTTGCGGTTTTTTTTAATTTTTTTTTATTAATTTTATTTATTTCTGTATGTGTATGAATGTACTGTCTTGCATGCAAGTTTGTAAGCTACCCTAGACATATACAATGACTATTCTCTAAATCCTCCCCTAGGGGTGAAAGGAGCTTCTATTTTTCATTTACCTACAAGGCTTCTGATCTAAATGTCAAAGTATCTGTACAGTTAAGAAATCTCCATGTATTAGGGAAGCCACACTTCCCCATGTCTTTACAATCATTGCTATTCAGTGGCATGAGGGCTCTTGCTGTCAAACCAGGCAAACCTGAGTTTGATCCATGTAAAGATGGAGAGAACCAATTCCACAAAGTTGTCCTCTGATCTTCATACATGTTCAGGAGCATGTGTTCGCACACACACATACACCCACACTATTTTTTTTTTTTTAAGAACTATCTGCTATGGAACCAGCAAGCTGTCCCTCCTTTGAGTTATTCAATTCGGAGCCTTCATAAATTTTGATTTTTTTTTTCTTTAGCTTATGAAATTTTACCTAAATGTATTAAATGCACCTCTGTCATGCAATACCACAGCGACCAGATGAGGGCGTTTTATCCCCTGGGCCTGAAGTTAAGGGTAGCTGTGAGCCACCATGCAGGTGCAGGGAACCAAACACAGGACTTCTTCTAGAGCAGCAAGTGTTCTTAAAAGCTGAGCCATCTCTCCAGCACCATCAGTTCAAGTCTTTAAAGAGAGGTCCTTGAGAATCTCTACCCATATTTTTAGAATATAAGTAGACAGCAGTGTGATGTATAGGGAAATAATAGGAAGCAAGTGGTAAAGATCAGTGCTTACTTCCAAGTGCAATGACAGGAGGGTTTAGCACCTTTGTGCAGTATAGAAGGAAACATAACTGTTCTTCAATAGGAACATTATGGACAGGCCACTGCTACCACTGAAGCAAAAATGTTGGTATAAATGATTCTTTAGTATCTCCACAATTCTATAGTCAAAACTTTATATTACAGAATGGAATGTCTGACTGACAGAAGTTATTCCTAGTCAGGAATGGGATGTCTGCTCCACCAGTCTCTGTACTTCATATTGCATGTGTTCAGAAAAAAAAAAATATTAATTTCCTCGGGACTATGTTCTAAAGAAATGAACAAGTTCTAAGATAGAAAATATGCTGATTTCTGAACCAAAGAAGAGTTGTTAGCTGGCCCAATATAAAAAAAACAAAACAATTTTTTTTTTTTTTTTGAGAGATGGCTCAGCAGTGGACCCGGGTTCAATTCCTAGAACCCACATGGCAGCTGACAAACATTCTTTAAAACTCCAGTTCATGGGAATCCGACACCTCTAATGACCTCCGCGGCACTGCACAACAGGGGTGCACAAACCTTCATCCAGCCCGTACATCTCCTTAACATAAAAAAAAATAAAAAAAATTAAAACAAAAAAATCACGACAACATAAGGACTGGGCAAAGGAATGGATTGATACAGTCAAATTCTGCCAAAAACAATAAAACCCTACAGAGAACAAACTTTAACAAAGACTGAAAGATACAGGACCTATATGGCAGAATGCATGAACTGGGGTGGGGTGGGGGGAAGGGAAAGGGGGCTATGTCTAAATTAACTGAAAAAAATGATGGTCTGAAATACACAAAACTATTTATTTTAAAAAGTCATAAAAATTATAGTGAACCCCATTTACCTCTACTTTAAGTAGTAGTTCATTTCATTTTACGGGACATTCAAAGTTGATTTTTGAAAAATAACTTCAGTCTATCTTTCTTTTTTATAACATCTATATAGCAGCAATGAAAGACTGCTAACTGGGCATTTTTAACTATCAATAAGGGACCAAGGAAAGAAAACTATACCACATCAAAGTTAGACGGCAAGGCCAGGAGCGTAAGAACAGGAGAAGAGGAAGGAATGAACAGAAACGAAAGGGGGATGGAAGGAGCAGGATTCCCGCCCGCGAAGGGACGGCCGAGGAGCTGGAATGCTGGCAAGAACAGCGGAAGGAACTGGGGAGACGATGCCCAGGCGGCATAGAAGGAAAAACGGAAGCCCCGAGTCGCCCAGGGGGAAACTGCGGAAGCACGGAGAGTAAAAACCAGCGCCGGAGGCGCTGAGCAGTGACCGCGGCACGTGCCGGAGCAGAAAGCACTGGGGTTGGGCGCGCGCTGTAAAGCAACTATGTTGGCTAGGCGAGGCACAGACAGACAACATGAGGCATGAAAAGTGAAAAACAGGATAGCAGGAAGCAACTAGTGCAAAAAAAAAATCGGGGCAAAAGCAACTTTGTAAGCCCCCGCCCAAAGCGACCAGAACGCAAGCACAAAAAGGAAAAAAGGACACGGGTGCCTAAGTACTTCGACCCAGGTGGGCGAACAAGACGAGGGCAGAAATCGTAAAGCATGACAAAAACGCTCTCAGACGGGGAAAAGGGCGGCGAAGGGGGCGGACAGATGAAAGAGAGCGGAAGGGATCGCCAGGCACTCTGTGATTTCCCACAGCGATGTGAGCAAGGGCAATATCGGCTTTTTCCTTCTTTTCTCTTTTTTTTTTTTCTCTTTTTTTTCTTTTTATATCTTGGCTATATTTGGATTACCATTTCAATGACACCCGGCTGCCCCCGGGAGTACTCGACAAGCAGGGACCAAAGAAGGCAAGCACGGGAGACAAACCCCAGGAGCGACGGGTGAAAAGGGGGGGGGATAGGGTATGCCAGTGAAAAATGCAAATGCCCGACAGCGAGAGGTTGCAACGAGAACCAGCATCTGAAAAAATGGTGATGCTCACGTTTGGAAACAGGACGATTAGACGAAGAAGAACACGAAATACTAAGTCAAGGGAGGCGAAGTTACTAACAGAATGAAAAATCAGAGCAGTAAAAAGAAGAAAAATATTACAGGGGGGCATAAAAGGAGACTTTTTACTTGTTTAAAATCCAAGCATGGGGAGGCAGAGGCAGGCAGATTCTTGTGAGTTCAAGGCCAGCCTGATCTAACAGAGTGAGTTTCCTAGGACAGCTGGGGCTACCAAGGAGAAAGAAAAACCCCCCTTGTCTTGAAAAAAAAAAAACAAACAAACAAACAAAAAAAAAAAAGAAAGAAATTAAATTAACATTGGGCTGTGGTGCAATGCCTTTATATCCTAGCAGCTGGAGGCAAGAGGCAGGTGGATCTTTGTGAGTTCAAAGACCAGCTGGTCTACCAGAGGAGTTCCGAGGACAAATGGGCCTACAGGGAGACCCGTTCTCGAAAAGACAAAAAAAAAAAAAAAAAAAAGACACTTTATGTACAGTTCCAACAAGTATAACTAATAACAAACCCAAAGGACATAACAACAAAATCAAGAAGTGATAACAGAGGAAAATATAAGGTCTAGGTTGGGCAAAATAATTCTCAAGTTCAGTAAGAGTTATCACATGTGAATTGAAGTACTTAAGAGGTTAGTGGTCAAAGAGAGGATGTTACAAATTCCAGCTAATCAAAAGCAAATGACATGGCTAGGATGTGGCTATATCAGTGAAAGACCAGGGAGGAAAACAGAGAATCAATCACCTGAAACAGAGGTCATGGCAGGACAGTCAAAGGATGCTAAAATGACTAAGGAAAAGAGCAGAGAATGTGATGGAAAAGTTGCAACAATTTCAGGGAAAATGAAATACACCAGAGACTAAAATAAAGGCTATATGGGAACAAGTCTCAGTCACTATCAGGAAAGCCTTAACAATGGTACCACTGGAACAGCTTAAGAATAGTAGCCTAATTTAGTTTTAGCATGAACCTAATACTAGGATGTTGACATCCACAAAGAAAACTACCTTTCTGTCATCCACAAAGATAATTCAATCTACCATGAGCTAAACATATATCTATCATCCTGAGGATTAAGAAGCAGATGATGTTGAGTGCGTAGTGCTTAGATCAGATTCTCAGGACCACCTGAAGCCACAGCAAAAAAGGGAAAACCCATTAGGCCAGGTGGACGTGATGAAGGGCACAACATGGGAACAGGTTGCAGGATGGGACAAAATGGGGAAAAGGTGCAGGAAAATTCTCACACCAGCTCTACCAACCTGTGGGAGATTGCATAGTGGGATCCCCTGGGGGGGGACCCAAGGAAAAACAGATCTTAGAGGAAACAATTGCAGACCTATTCAGAGAATTAAAGAATATAAACGAACAAGTCAGAGAACTAAGAGAGAGAATGAAAATTGCAGAGGACTAGAGGAGACACTGACAAACTTCAGAAAGAACTAAAGGGAGAGAATGACCAAACACTCCAGAAAGAACTATAGGGAGAAAATGAACCATCCGGAAGAGAAGAGCGAAACACTGAAATGAAGCAAGCCACACACTAAGTAAGGAGACACCACAGCAAGAGATTAGAAGTGCCAACACACGGTGAAATGGAAAAAGGCTGGTCGGCATGGTGGTGCATTGCCTTTTATTTCCTAGCACTTGGGACTGGGCGAGGGCAGGCGGGGTCTTTGTGATCAAGGGCCAGCCTGGACTACAGAGTGATTCCAGGACAGCTGGGGCTACAGGGAGGACCTGCCTCAAAAAAAGAGGCAATAGAAAACTCATCCAATCGAGAGGAAAGGAAGTAAAAGGCTCCGAAAGTCGAATGCAGGGAAGCAGAACAAGAATATCAGACTGAACGATCACCAAAGAGCAACTAAAAAGCTCAAGTAAAGATTATGAAAACTGCCGCGGCGCTGTGGCGCAAAGCCTTTAATCTCGCACTTGGGAGGCGCCCAGGAGGCGGCTTCTTGTGCGTTAAGCCAGCCTGGTCAAGATGTGAGTTCCAGGACAGCTGGGGCTACAGGGGACCCTGTCTGCAAAAAGACAAAAAAAAAAACAAAAAAAAGAAGATTAGAACAATTTAAAATTACTACAAAAAGTGGAACAAACCAGGAAACTATGGGTATTCCGAATATAACAAGATTCAACCTCCATATATAGGATAAAGAATAACGAGAAGATATCCCAATAGAGTAGTTATCTGATCGGTTTTCAACAGAATAATGATGAAAATTTCCCCAAACTAAAAAAGACAAAACCCATAGAATACAAGAAGCACCACGGAGAACTCCAAACAGACAAGATCAAGTAAACGAAACCTCTCCCCACGCCATCTCATAGTGAGAAAAATGATAGGACGCCAGCTACGAACTACAAAGACAGAAATTTGGAAAGCCAGCAAGAGGAAAAACAATAGTTACAAAGTAAAGGGAAAACCAATCAGGAATTACAACTGACTTCTCAACGCAAACTCATGAAAGTAAGAACATGGAGCAAAGCCATTCCAGTGTTTAAGGAACATAGATGCCAACCCAGTTACTTTACCCAGCAAAATGTCATTATAGTCGAAGGAGAGAGAAAACCTCCATGACATAACACAAGATTATCAGAATTGCCATGTCCGGAAAACCAACCCTCAGAAAATACTGAAGCAAATCAAACGGAGCCCAAAGAGAGGAGCACACTTCCAGCAACTAGAAGAGAACTAATAAAAACAATAACTGCAGGAAATAGAAAACGAGACTAAAAGACGATCAATGGCTATAGAAGGTGAAAGGAACGCAACATGCATTCTTTCAATATCTAGGCCTTTAAATATTGATGGGACTAAACTCCCAATCAAAAGACATAGACTGGAGAGGAGATTGGATAGGAAATGAAACCCATCTATGTGCTGTCTACAGAAACCCATCTCAATTCAAGGATAGGCACCAACTTAAGGTGAAAAGATGGAAAAAAATATTCACAAGGAAAAGGGTACCAAAAACGAAAGCGAGGTTTTGCTATTTTTAATATCAGAAAAAATAGACTTCAAATAAAGTACTAAAACAGACAAAGATGGCCATTACATCTTTATCAAAGCGGAATTAATTACTGAAGACTTTCACAATCACGGGAATATATATGCACCACTCTGGGCACAACTTTATAAAGAGACAATTCTTCAGCGGACCTCAAAGTAGACAGATTATCCCCCACACTCATGTGGGGGACTTCAATACCACAAGCCCTTTGGACAGATCAACGGACAAAGAAATAAAGACCAGAACATCTGGAACTGAATGATACTGAATATACCAAATAGGACCTCCCAAGACATTCCACCAAATATTCCACCCACAATACAGCAGAATACACTTTCTACTCAGACACCCACACAGAACATTTATCCAAATCGACCTCATGTGGAATGGGAATTGTGTGTGGTTTGAAGCAAGAACATTGTAAGGCCTGTCTCAGGAGATCTCCAGTTATCTGATATCTCTGTGGGCTTCAGAAGTTATCTGTACCTGAAGATTTAGGATTACTTACAATGATTCTTGCTAGCCCTATCTCTGCAAACAAGTTACAACGATGGCCCCTTCCCTGAGAGGCATTGAAAGAGAACTGCCACACCCCTAGTTACTGTTGCACAAACCAAGTGCATGCTAAGTACCGGGCTCAGCACCCGCCCCCAAATATCATTCCCCTGAATGCCCCTAGAAACAAGTGGCCACCCCTCTCTTCTGCCTCCTCCCACTTTCATTGCCCGTGCAACAGTAGTCCTGCCTATTAGACGTTGTGACAGAGAAAATAATGGAGTTCCTATTCTCCCTGGCTCTCAGCGCATTTGTGATCTGTTCCAGTTTTCCTGGTGATCTAGCTGTGGTATTCCTCTCCTTCGACCTTAATCTGCAGGGAGCAGATGCAGAGACTGCGGCCTGAGGAGGAGGCACGTCCTGGAGCTTAGCCAAGAAAGGAAGGACAACGTGTGAATCGGCACTTCATTCGCTTCGAAAGAACACTGACCTACACCCCATACTGGGACACATAGAAAAACTCAACAAATACAAAGCCAAGCATTGAAATAATTCATGCATCTACTCAGACACCAGTGCAATAAAGCGATAATATAACACCAGGATACGCCCTACAACCCACAGATACACATGAGAGACTAAACAAACACTCTCCTGAATAATGAATGGTGTCAAGGAAGCAATAAGAAATCAAAGCACTCTGTAATTGCAATGCACAATGACATGATATACAAACACAACAAAAACCTCAATGGGGACACTTTATAAAGGCAGTCTGAAGGAGGGAAGTTTATAGCCTGAGTGCCTTATTAAACAAACAGCATACGCACAAGTGACTGATCCTACATGCAAGCTAAAAACACTTGAAAGGACAACAACAGATGAACCTAAAACAAAGCATAAGAGAAGAAATAACAGAAATCAGAGCAGAATATCAATGAAATAAAAACAAGAAAACCCATACCCAAAAAAAAAAAACAAAATCAATGAATCCAAAGTTGGTTCTTTGAAAGAATAAAACAAAATGACTCTAGCCCAGTTAAGAAAAAGAAAGGAACAACTCCAAAGCAATACAATTAATGATGAAAGGGGAAATATCACAAACAGACAATGAAAAGATCCAGAACAATTTACAGGAATACTTCAAAAAACCTATACTCTACTAAGTTTGAAAACCTAGAAGAGAAATGGATAAGATATCAGAAATCCTGGGCAATCTACCAAAACTCAACAAGAAAGATCACAGCTAAACAACACATAAAATATGAAGAATTGAAGATGTAATAGAAACCTCTCAACTAAAAAAAAGCCCAGCCGAGCTGGTTTCATGGCAGAATTTTTTAAACATTTCAAAAAGACTTACGACCATTATTACCAGTTGTTTAAAGGATACAAACAGGGGAATTCTCCCAAATTCCTTTATGAAGCCAGCATCACTCTAATACCAAAACCAGGCAAGATACAACCAAAAAGGAGAACTACAGACCCATCTCATTAATGAACACAGATGCAAAAATTCTCAACAAAATACTTGCAACTTGCATACAGACCCACATCAAAGAGATCATCCACATGACCAGTTGGATTCATACCAGAAATGCAGGGATGAGTTACAACGAAAATCACATCATCAAGCATATAAGACTGAAAGACAAAAACCACACGATCATCTGATGCGAAAAACCCTCTGACAAAATCCAGCATCCTTCATGTTAAAGTCTGAGGGAATTGGATTGGAGGGATCATTCCAATGTAATCAAAGCCGATATACAGGAAACTCACAGCCCATATCATCCTAAATGCAGAAACGACAGAAGCATTCCCCTTAAAGGTAAGAACTCAGCAAGGCTGCCCCCTGTCACCACTCCTCTTCAATATAGTACTTGAAATACTTGCTAGGGCAATAAGGCAAGAAAAGGGAATTACAAGAGTTCTAATTGGAAAAGAGGAATTCAAGCTATTCCTTTTTGCTGCTGATATGATTTTTTACTTAAGGGATGCTAAAAACTTCCAGAAACTTTGAAACAATTAATAGCTTCAGTAAGTGGCAGGATCAAAATTAACCTAAAAAAAAAAAATCAGCAATGAAGAAAGAATACAGGGAGACTCTTCCCATATCACATAGCCTCAAAAAACAATAAATACCTAGGAAACAAACCTAACAAAAGACACAAAGATCTCTACAACAAAAATTTTAAACCCCTGAAGGAAATTGAAGAAGACAACAGAAGATGGAAAAACCTTCCATGCTCATGGATTGGGAAAATTAATATAGTAAAAATGTTCATTCTACCCAAATCTTGTACAGATTTAATGATATCCCAATTAAAATCCCCAAGAGTTTCTTCACAGGCTTGGAAAAAAAAGTCCTTAATTTCATTTGGAAAAACAAAAGACCCCAAATAGCCAAAGCAACCTTGAGTGAAAAGAGAAATACAGGGGGTCTCTATACCAGACTTCAAACTATACTACAGGGCTATAGTCATAAAAAACAGCTTGGTACTCACACAATAGCAGACCTGTTGACCAATGGAATAAAACTGAAGATCCAGGGCTGGAGAGATAGCCTAGCGATTAAGAGCACCGACTGCTCTTGCAGAGGACCCGGGTTCGATCCCCAGCACCCACATGGCGGCTGAGAACCATCTGTAACTCCAATTCCAGGAGAACTCCAGTTCCAGGGGAATCTGACACCCTTTTCTGACCTCCATGTAGGTATGTGCACGACACGGGTGCACAGACCTACATGCAGACAGTACATTCATACACACACAAACAATAAATAAAAATTAAAAACAAACAAACAAACAAAAAAAAACCCTGAAATCCAAACTTGGGCACATACAATTTCAGCCACCTCATATTTGACAAGGGGCCAAGAAGACACAATGGGAAAAGACAGCATCTCAGCAAGTGTGTTGGCAAAACTGGATCACCACTTGTAAGAAGAATGAAATTAAACCCCTACCTCTCACCCCTGTACAAAAGTCAACCCAATGGATTAAGACCTCAACTCTGAAGGCAATGAAGAAAAAAGTTGGCCGCGACTACAAGACATAGGCATGGAAAAGACTTCCTAAATCAGACAGCAGCTGCGCAGGAAATAAGGTTGACAATTGACAAATGGGACCTCATTAACTCAAAAGCTTCTGTACCTCAAAAGAAACAATCAAGGAATGAAGGAGAAAACCCACAGAGTGGGAGGAAACTTCACCACAGATACATCTGACAAAGCTTGATTTCCAGAGTATATAAACTACTCAAAAAAAACAAAGAAGAAAGAAAACAAATGAATCACTCCAAAAGGCGGGGCAAAGAGCTGAACAAAGACTTCACAAGTGAGGAATTAGAGATGGCTGAGAAACATCTTAAAAAGTGTTCAACATGCTATAATTAAGGAAATGCAAATTAAAACCACTTTAAGATAATCTCACTCCAATAAACTGGCTAGGATCAAGAAAACAAATAATACCAAAATGCTGGAGAGGTTGTGGGGAAAGGGGAACACTCATCCATTGCTGGTGGGAATATAAACTTATAAGTTTACATTCATTACAATTACTATGGAGAACCCTTGGAAACTCAAAATGAGCTTACCACCTGACCCAGTCATCCCCTCCTGGGTATATACCCACAAGACTCAACTTACCGCAGAGATACTGCACACAACATGTTTATTGCAGCTCTGTCCACAATAGCAGAAGCTGGACACAACCCAATGCCCTCCACTGACGAGTGGATAGAGAAATAGTGGTACATCTACACAACAGAGTTCTATGCAGCAGTAAAAAAAAAAAAAAAGACAAACTCATGAACTTGCAGGTAAATGGATGGAACTAGAGATATTATGTTAAGTGAAGTAACACAGTCCAGAAAAACAAATGACAAAATATATCCCTCACCTGTGGATGCTAGGCACCAATAACCTAGTTGTAAATATTTCTTGTTGGGAGTGATGCATATTGGGAAAGAACACCACCAACAACAGAAAAGACTGCATCAAAGAAACTGACTGAAACGGTGAATCTGGTGGGGGTGGGGGGTTGGGAGGGGGACACGGGTCTAGATTTATTTGTAAATAATCTTGTACATATATTAAAAAAATACATTTTTTAAAATGAAAAAAAAGAAACAAAAATAAGAAATATAAAAGAAGCAGATGATATACTTGGGAGACACAACACTTATCTCCTAGAGCTTATTAGATTTCGAAATAAAAATGCTAATGCCATAAAGCAAAATCTAAATATGTGTGAGAAATGATGACTAAATACAAATTAATATAATTAGAAGTTACTTTAAAGGGTGGTAAAATTCAATTTTATCTGAAATTGTTTTCCTTGTAGAGTATTTTTGGTTTTTGATTGGTTGTATCGTGACCCTAGTTTTGGTACGTTAAATAACTTTGACTTACTGAGAATATACTCAAGCTTTTATATAATTGATCAATTGAAACTAAATACATCTGTCACAGTATTTGATTATTTTCTCTGCATCGACCTACAGTATCCAAATATGTTATCCAATTTAGTAAAAATTTGTACTTTATTGCTCCCACTGATGCAGGGATGAAATACAGTCTTTTAATAAAAGAGATTGTAAATTAACTAAATGTGACAAGAATAATTCATCAGAATTGAGTTTTACAACACTGGCACTGACTTGCCTCACTATGAGAATCAATGAGAATCTCGTTCTAAAACAACTTTGGATTACCATCTCTCTATTTCCTTTTAATGGAAAAGAATTCCACTAGAGAAGCTATAAACCTTTAGGGATGCTGAGGCAACACTATTTATACCACAATAAAAAAAATTAATAACCTTAAGTTAAAACTGTGCAAGGTTGGCTTTACAAATTTAGATATCGTCAAAAACCTACTTACCAATACAGACATCAATTTTCCCTTTAATGGCAGCTTCATGTAGAGGTGTATAGTTCCAGTTATCCCTGGCATTTGGATCTGCTCCTTGACACAGTAACAGACTTACAACCTCAGCATGGCCAAAAGAACAGGCATTATGAAGCGGGATGAGACCCCCATCATCACGAGCATGGACGTTGGCACCCATCTGCAGCAAGTGTTCAACGACATCCTTCCTTCCAAAGCCTACAGAGAATAGAGGAAGTTTCACACATTAAGTCAAATTCCTAAAAAAGAGCCTGCAGGAAATCTTTAACAATATTAATACATATATACAGAAGCACTGTACCCTATAGTAAAGAGGGAAAAAAGAAAAACAAGTAAAACATCAAATCTGTTCAAATTCATTTCCTCATTTCAAGAACTAGAATACAAAAGGTATTCAGGGCTGGAGAGATGGCCTATGGTTAAGGAGACCGAATGCTCTTGCAGAGGACCAGGTTCAATCCCCGCACCCACATGGCGACTGAGAACCGTCTTTAACTCCAGTTCCATGGGGAATCCTGCCCTCTTCTGACTCCTGCCAGCACTGCACGACACGGATGCACAAACCTACATGCAGATAGTACATTCATACACATGTAAAAAAAAAAAGGTATTCATTTGGTTACTAGGAATTTATAAAAAATATTTCTTAATCACCTTCTTGCTATGGGAGGACAGCTGTGCTGGAAATACAAGATAAATGAGACTCTTGTGCAAGAGAGAGTGCTGCCCAACAGTCCACTTGCCCCTCAATCTTCACATAAAGAGAGAGTGCAGCCTCAACACTCCACTTGCCCCTCAATCTTCACGTGACAAACTTAGTACATAAAACTCTTCCATGTATCTTATATTTTAAATACTGCTGACTTTCAAATCAAAGACAAGTCACAACATCCAGCATTAAAGAAATGAGAAGAATGTAACAGAAATAGATGGTTAACAGTTTTGTTAAGGAGATTCTCAAACAAGAACTACAGAAGACACCAGAATATCTACTATTGGAAGTGTTGGCCAAACTTAGATGAAATGTGGTTCACTGAAACTATTCAAATAGTGCTGGATCACTGAGTTTGAGAGACCCATAGGACAAGAGTGTAAATACCAACATTTGAGAACGCAGAATCAGATACTAAACAAAAGGTATCACAGTTTTCGGAGAGAAAGAGAAGGTGTAGGGGCAAGCCACATAGGACCTGAAACAGTATAACGACTAGGCAAACACCTTGGTAAGAAGTGCTGAGGAGGACACCACCACAGAAGACAAGGAGCGAAAGCACTAGGCAAAGCCCAACATGATGAGGATTTAGTGAGACCAACAGGGGAAAAAAAAGCCTCTAATAATATTAAATGCAATACAACAATGAAACTACAAACAACACTGCAATGAGTTCAAAAGGAAACTGCATACATTAGCATTTAATAAAAGTTCCCACTTTATAGTTCATTAGGCCCTTTCAGCTATGTAGCATGACCTCTGTGCTAGTACTTACTGAGTAAAATTAGAAAACAGCATCTTAAATAAAACTAAAAGGAAGCAAAAGATTCCTACCTTCCTCCACTTTATGCATACATTAAACAAATGAGAACCATATGGAAAATAGAAAAAAAGACATTTCAGGATGTGTCCTCCATGCTATCTATAGAAAATCATTCATTTCTAGGAAAGCAAGTGCTAAGAAAGTCTCCCAATTAAAATACACACACACACACACACACACACACACACACACACACACACACGCACATATTTCCATAGACATATCACGGAGTCAGAATTTTGACTTCCAAGGAAAATATTCCTCAAATTAGGGGAGGAGGAGATAAACCAGTTTTATATTACTAATTAGAACTGCAATATTGTAGAGAATATGCTAATCTATTGCTACCACCTGGTTATGATTTATTTTGGTATTGTTTATAATGGTCACACAAATGATCTACCACTAACCTTGATACACAGATTCCTAGACAAGAAAAAGTAAAAGAAGAAAAAGGCTTTGGCTTAGTCTTTTTATTATTAAGAAAGCAAGAGGTCTCATCATATATATACACTGCTTTCCATGCCAAAAATGTTATCTGTCCACATTATAGATCAGGCTATAAAACAAACCTTTTACAGATGAGTACACAGAGGTCTCAAAATCAAATATCTACTGGTGAAGGATTAGAAAATGAATTCAGGGTAAATAAATAATACCATTTTTTATAGCTTTCTAAATCATGAGTAGAAATTTTTACTGCATTTTAAGTATGAGAGAAATCACTTGGATTCTATTTTAGTCTTAAAAGTTTATCAGCTATACATAATGTTAGTTTTTAATTCAACTTGTCACAAATTAGAATCACCTGAGGCTTCACTTGAGGAATCACAGATTGCCTTAACTGATAAAAAAGATCCAACCTACAGGCTGGAGAGAAGGCTCAGCAGTTAAAAACACACTGACTGCTTTTTCAGAGACCCGGGTTCAATTTCCAGAACCTACAGGGTAGTTAACGACCTTCCATGATTCTAGTTTCAGAGGGATGAGACCCCTCTTCTGACCTCTGCAGGCACACATGAACACATGGCACTTACATACATGCAGACAATACAATCATACACATAAATTTTTAAAAAATATTAACATTAAAAACCCTAAGGCAAATGTGGCTAGCACCCTCTGGTAGTGGTCCGGATTGCAGTTTAAGGCATGGTTCCTATTTTGAGCTCCTGCCAGTGGAGTCCCTCCAGATGGATGACGTGAAACGCTATAAGGTTAAAAAAAAAAAAACAAAGAAAGAGATGGGGCTGGAGAGATGGCCTAGCGGTTAAGAGCGCGCCGACCGCTCTTGCAGAGGACCCGGGTTCGATCCCCGCACCCACATGGCGGCCGAGAACTGTCTGAAACTCCCGTTCCAGGAGAACTCCAGTTCCAGGGGACTCCGACACCCTCTTCTGACCTCCGCAGCGTTCACGACACGGGTGCACAGACTTGCATGCAGACAGTACATTCATACACATACAGAAATAAATAAAATTATAATAAAAAAAAACAACCGCCTCATGGAGCTGGAGAGATGGCTCAGCAGTTAAGAGTACCAACTGCTCTTGCAGAAGACGACACAGGTTCAGTCCCCCACCCACATGGTGGTGGCTAACCACCATCCATAAACTCCAGTTCCAGGAGACCTGTAGCCTTCTTCTGACCTCTGTGGACACTGCATGACACAAGTGCACTTACATACACGCAGGCTTAACACTCATGACTAAATAAATAATAAAATATATTTTAACCCCCCAAAAGGCGTGGCAGAAAGATGTTTGCCTTTTATCGCTTTTGGCCTCCCCCCCACCCCCCGACCCCCATGCACACCTTGCTGCTGAGTAAATTTACTCTTCCGTTGCTGCTACTGCTGATTCCTCTGCTGACACTGGAGCCAGTGTTTCCAGGCTTCTAACACTGAGACTAGGTGCTCTCCTGGGTACCCTCCAGGACTGAGCAACTAACTAACCAGGTTCTCAGCTTCCTCAGCTGGGAAACAGCTGTTGTTACCATTTAATAGATACACAAAGAACACAGATACACACACACACACACACACACACAAACACTCATACACACTTTTTTTTCATTCTTCCAGCTCTGCTCTCTAGAAAACTCAGTTAATATACTACATTAAAAATATATTTGGAGCCAAACATCGTAGCATACACGTCTAATCTGAACTCTTTCAAGGTGGGGCCTGAAGAATCTTAGACTTCTAGGACAGTTTGGATGAGCTACATAAAGAGACCTTCTCTCAATAATAAAGGGGTTGGGGGAAATGGTACATTCAGAAAAGCACTTGACACATAAGCATAAGAACCTGATTGAATCTCCCTTACCCAGGTAAAAAAATAATTAACAAAAACAAACAAACACCTGGGCACTCATGTAAAAGAGCTGCTTCAGTGTGTACCTGTAACTCCTGCATTGGAAGGACAAGGGATGGGGAGGAGTGGGCAGAAAGATACCTGGAGCTTACCCACCAGCAAGGCTAGCTGAGTCAGTGATCAATAAGTTAAAGAGGACCCTGTCTCAAAACATAAGATGGGGGGGGGGTGTTGGTGGAGAGATGGCTCAGCAGTTAAGAGAATGCCTGCTTTTCCAGAGGTCCGGGTTCAGTTCCCAGCACCATATGACAACTAACAACCATCTGTTGTTACCTCAGTCCCAAAGATTCTATGCCTCTTCTGGCTTCTGCAAGGTCTGTACAACATATGTGCAGCTTACACAGGCAGGAAACATTCATACACATAAAAAACTAATCTTTTTTTAATGGGAGGTGATTACAGAAAACAACCCAACAAGACCTCTGGCCTCCACTATACATGTGTAACATTACACATGCATGCACATGTATAAATCACAAACAGTACACACATACATCACACACACAATAGTAAATTTTAAATATAAATAAATGAAAATAGAGTCAAGAGCAAAATGAAAGAGACCAGTTGAGAAAACTTCTGCTGAACCACACTCAGGCAATGGAAAACTGAACAGATTTTAGAAAGTAGAAAGCAAGGGTGACTGGATCCAAAGATGGTGGTTTGAGCAGCTTGGACGCGTCTGTGCAGGTATCATCTGGGAAAGAATCAGGAAAGCAGCTATGAGTTTACCTGATGAACTGCTCCTCACCAACCACTAAACTAAGTGATACGATGTATAAACTTCAGTACATTCTTACCCTTAAAAATGTCATTTTATATTTCAAAGAAAATTTAGATATATACCCAAAAAGCAATAGGCTAGCACTCTTAGGAAAATGTAAATTCATAACACAAGGCCTAACAATATACTTAGCAATTTTTCTTATTCAAATTCAAAAATGTTTCAACACCAAAGGTAAAATCACTGGTATTTATTCCCTAGGTCTGAGCCCAAAAAAAAGCAGAGGGGATAAAAAAAAAAGTCATTCCACTATGTTCAGAATTTGAAACTTGTATAAAATTAAAGCCTCAGAAAAACAACCTCACCCAATAGTAAGCTTTAACTCACAACTTTGACTTCCACAATTTAATCAAATGAGAAAAACTGAAGTTTTTTTTAGAGTAAATTGCTGTCTTTATTTTGGGTACCAAATTCATAGCTTAAAAGAACATAGGCCGGGTGTGGTGGTCCCTAGCACTTGGGAGGCCGAGGGCAGGCGGCATTCTCTGTGAGTTCAAGGCCAGCGCTGGTCTACAGAGTAAGTTCCAGGCAGCTGGGGCTACAGGGGACCCGTCTTGAAAGACAAAAAAAAAAAAAAAAAAACATTTTCTGGGGCTGGAAGATGGCTCAGGGTTAAGGTGCTGACTGCTCTTTGCAGAGGACCCGGGTTCGATTCCCAGCACCCACACGGCGGCTAAGAACCTCTTTAACTCCAGTCCCTGGGAATCCAATGCCCTCTTCTTGACTCTGAGGCACTGCACGACCCGGGTGCACCAACCTACATGCAGACAGTAACTTCATATACATAAAAAAATAAATAAATAAATAAATAAATAAAAGAAAGGGAAGTTTATAAAAAAGAACATTTTCTTCCTAACTAGATTCCAATAAAGTTGTGACCACTGTATATCACAATAACAAAGTTTATTTTATAATTTTTTTGTCTTTTCCTAATATGAAAGCTTCAATTACATTCAAAAGTCAGTCAAAATAATAAAGTATTGAAATTTTCTAGTAAAACAGCTCCAGAACACTCAAATATATCTATTTTCCTGCTATAACTGGGGAAGATAAAAAATAAAACTTCATGACAGATATGACTTGTTAATGTTTTTTAAAATAATTTAAGGAAAAATTATAATTTAAAATATTAAATGGTCCATTATTTACATAACCTAACTTCCCTATCATCCGTATTATCAATCTATTTTTTTATACAAACTAGAAGTGAAGAGACTTTTATTTGTGGACACGGGTCTCCCTGTAGCCCCAGCTGCCTGGACTTGCTATGAAGACCAGGCTGGACTTGACCACACTGCCTTCTGCTAAAGATGCACCACCACACCCGAAAAGACACTCTTAGCAACAGGAATAAAAGTACTTTTTTTTTTTTTGGAATAAAAGTACTTTTAAAGAGCACAAAAAATCACAACAGTTGTAAAACTTTTATATTATTTTCTATCCAACACTACAGTTTTACACCTGTGAGCATCTCTGTAGATCCATTAAACATAGTAATTTTCTAATTCTGCATTCTGCTAACTTATAGAATTGAATCACATCTATATCTTGGCTGATATGCAAAAGATGGCCTCAAAATGCATAGGAGAAAGCACACAGCAACCTCAGCTCACCTTTACTCTCATTCTATCTGATTCTTTGCACGGGTCTTCCTTCTAACTTTTGTTTTGCTTTGTTTTTGAGGCAGAGTCTCTCTGGCCTGAAACTTGCTATGCAGACCAGGCTGGCCTCCAATCTTCACAGAGATCTGCCTGCCTCTGTCTCAGTGCTGGGATGAAAGGTATGCACCACTAGGCTTTCTAACTTCTTTTAACGGTTTCAGTTTTACCATGTTTTATGGAGGAAATTTACATGCAGTAGTGACAATCTGAAATCTGGAAATTAGGGAAAGAATTTGCAACATAGTTTTAAAATGTCAAGACTTCAAAACATGTTAAAGTTTATGTAGTCTAATATACACAAAACTCAGTATTAAGTTTCTGATTACTCTGTAATAAACGTTCTATGAGAAATATATATTTCCATTTACTATTCAGTCATTATGTATCCATTTCTAATTTCATTCTAACTATGAGCTTTTAATCATTTGAAGATATATTAGCTTCTAATCATTTGATCAAAAGTCACAAAGGGGAAAATATTTCCCTATTGACTTTTTATTTGTCAAATGCACACCCTGAATGAAAATTATTCCATTTTATAGAACTGATTTAGGAAAATAATATTTCTGCTGCTAAGATAAAAGAAAAATATTTAAACCAAGTATAGGGAAAAAAAATCCATCCTCCCTAATTTCTCCAATGGAGAATCACCAGAAGAAGAAAAAAAAAAAGTGCAAGAGGCCAGGGGTCTAATACAGCAAACAATGTAGGAAGTATTTGCTTGGGGCCAGAAAAGATAAAAAGAAAAATGGTTAAAATTCCAATGTGACAGGAAGATTAGCAAATAACGGAAGCTAAAGTGTCCTGAGCAGGAAATGAAAAGTTTATACTCAAGCATTGTCACAATGTCCTCTTCACTATTGTGAAAAAAAAAAGCAGGATTACAAGTCATTTCTAGCCAAATAGTAAGGGATAAATTAAGGAAAAATAACTGGAAGGTATATTCAATACTGGAAGGTATATTCAATATAGTTGCACTTAGGCAACTATATTGAAGGGATCAGCAGTTCAAGAAAAACAAAAGGCTGAGGAAATCGTGAGCAACCAGTGCATATACAAAAATCACCAGATCAGGGACATTCTATCCTACTATGCCTATCTCTATTTTTCCTCAACCTATAAAACATACCCTCATCACCTAAACTCACACTTCTGAAGAACTCTTCCAAAAGGTATCTGAAAGAGAGGAACAGAAAGACAGACCGAGAAGAGAGGAGTAATACAGGGTAGGAAGAGAGGAGGTACTGTAAAAATGATAGGACAGTCCCAGCTGGTCTGGAATCACTATGCTGACCCGGCTGGCCTTGAACTCACAGAGATCCTCCTGCCTCTGCCTCCTGCATGGTGGGACTTAAAGCCGGTGCCACACCTGTGTACAGGACTTTTGATAACTAAAAATGCAAAATTACACACTAGTAAACATCCATGGAGTGCCAAACAGAATGGACGTGACAGTAAATCCTTCAGAAAGAAAATGCATATCAGCTATAAAAAGGAAATCAATCTCTTCAAATTTGAGAAAAGGCATGTTAAGGCTTAATTTCATATCTGGTTAACTGAATGGACAAGACAGAAGAGTGACTGGATTAAGAAGCAAAACCATCTCTTGCTGCTGCAGAAACATATCTCACCTTCGATTATTTCCATCCTGGGTGAAAGGATGGAAAAAAAAATATCCCAAGCAATGGCACTAAGAAAAAACATGTGTATCTATTCTATATCTGACAAAATTAGACTTCAAATTAAAATTAACCTGAAAAGATAAAGTCACTTCATTCTACTCAAGGGAATAATTGGCCAAGAAGACATTACAATCATGTACCAAACTCTGGATCACCCAATTTCAAAAAACAGTACTACAGGGTTTTTAAGACAGATTAGTGTCTTAAGCTCAGTAATAATAGATGACTTCAGTAAACAGTAGGTGACTTCAATACCCACTATCTCCAACAGACAGGTCAACTGAACAAAATAAACAAAGAAACAAATCTGAATTAAATGGTATCTACATCAAATGGACCTAAAAGACATCTTACAGAATATTTCACCCAAACACAAAGAATATACATTCTATCAGCGCCCATGGAAGTTTTTCTAAAGCTGACCATAATAATTTTATGCATTATATCAGACCACCATGCAATAAAGCTTTAAATTAGCACCACAGACAAAAAAAAAAGATCTAACAGCTACATGAACTATGGACATTAAAAACACCATTCCTGAAGATTGATGGGTCAAGAAATCAAGACAGGAAAGTATCCCTGGAATTAAATGAAAATGTATACAACACAACAAAACATCTGGGCACCCAATAGGTCTATCCTGTTCAGAGGATACTTGCACAGCCATGTTTTGTTGTGCTTGTTTCACAATAGTTAAGAATGGAAACCAAGCTAATGGCCTCGACTGATGAATGTATAATGAAATGTAATTACACAATGGAGTTCTACTCAGCAGTAAGGTAAAGAAAAGGCAAACATGAAATTTGACAGGTCAATGGCTGGAACTAGAAACTGTTTACTAAGTGAAGGACTCATTAAAACAACTGATATATGTTCTCTCTCCATTTGTGGATTAGCTCCAAATCCCTAAGTGGGAATACACACCCTGATGTAACCTCAGGAGGCAGTAAAATGGGAAAGGATCAAAGGGAAAAGGGGAAGGAGCTTAGAGGAAGAGGCTAGGAGAAGATAGTTGGGGAAAATGGGGAAAGGAGGATATTTTAACTGGGGCGGGGGTGGGGGTTCTATGGGGAGGGTAAGAGGAGAGATAATACTTATATGGCATGAAAAAGTAGAGGGAATGTATAAGTTCAAAGTCATACTGAAAAATATGAGTACGTGTATAGCTAAAGGTGATATAACAAGAAGTGCAGGGAGGAGAAACCTCTCTGTCAGGTTAGTCCAAGAAATTCCCCAAATAACATGGGCTATTGCCACAAGTCCTTGACTGCCTCCAGGACTTACCAGTAAGACTCTACTGCTGAACGATACTGCTAAAGACAGGCCACACTTTGGACATAGGACTTGAAGCGACAGAACTAAACTGACCTGGAATCCTCTTCCCTGAAGACTACCTCTCAGGTATCAGAGATATTATGCAAATGCCAGAAGAAAGAAAACAATCAATGGTCCTATCAACTGTAAACCCAATAAACAACACTGTTGTTAAACTATGCTATTGTGCAGTAGTGGTACTTTTTTCTGGGGATATCAAAGCTGTCTAATTGAACTTATGGCCCACTCAATAGGAGGGACATTCATGTGTGGTACTGTAAAGTGCCAAATAACACATGGCTGAGAGGTCATAGAGCCCAGAGAAAAACTACTTTTGCAACACTCCTAGACCAACGCAATTTCTTACTTTATTCTAGACTTGCATTCTCATACTTACAGGCAGATATAACCTGTTCACCCCTCACCAACAAGCTGCTTTTTCCAACAGATGGGAGACATTATGGAGGTCCAGAATGGGTCAGTGCAGAAAATATTTGTCTTATGATACTTAACCCCTAAATGAAAAATTCTTCACTGCAACCTCTACCACTTAGGATGAATGCATCTCTTAGCTCTCACCAAAGGTTTCCTCATGCAGTAGATGGGCAATTAAACACAGAACCCACCACAACTGGCCAATGTGCAAAAGAACAAGCGGCTGCGAAGTGCTTATCCCTGAATAGGACACCTGATTTCAAACCTCTGCCTCCCGTTCACGGATCTTTGCATCGAGAGGAAGAAAGATTGTAAGAGCCAGAAGGGTGTGGATGAGCACAAAGGAACAGTCCTGCAGACAGCTGGTTATTTAGTCGAATGCACTCACAGCAATGATGACTTCATGCACAGGTCTTATAAAAAGCTTCAAATCAGACAAAATCCCAGCATAAACATAAGGAAGTAGGAAGAAAAAAAAGAAAAAGAAAAGACAAAAGTTCCCAAAGAAGTTTTACTAATTACTAATTGATTGCTGCTGGGAGGAGGAACCACGTGTCTTACAGGACTAGGTGGACCCAGTGTACAGACTCACAATGAGAGGCATTTAGGGACACACAAATGGATTCTGTAGGCCATATGAGTACTTTAAATTGGGTGGAGGGCAAAGGTGCAGATGGGGAGGGGGATCTATAGTACCTCACAAAACTAGACTGTATGAAAATGCCAAAAAGTCAATTAAAAAAATAAACTATTTGTAAATTTTGTATTTAAACAAACATCTCAAAACAAAAAATTTTTTTCTTATTCACATTCTACTCCCTTCCTCACTGGAACCCTCCTATACACCCTCCCCCACCCAGAATTCATACATTCTTCATTTGTGTTAAGGCCTACATGTCAAGTTAGTGTCCCCAGATGTTCCTCAGTGCAAGTTCATCCACTGGGGTCTGTAGGTATTTTTTGCAGAAGCACTTAAGAAGTCGCAAGCAGCCTCAGCTGGACTCCTGCTGATACCCTGCTTGCTTGTGATACCTGCCCTGGCACCGACTGTCTTTGATCCTTGGGCAAAGCATTATCACATCCCATAGTGGTCTGGAGCATTTGCCCTGAAATCCCACCTGTCCTAGCTCCCAATTCTGTGTGTCCCAGCTCCCTGCAAGGTCTGTATAAAACCCTGAGTTACAAATTAAAGCAAGTTTTCCCCCCTTGGAATTATCCCAGTCTCTTGTCTGAGTCCATCTCATTCTTTCTATTCCATCTCATTCTTTCTATTCCTCTCTTTCTATTCTTCCAGGTCTTACTTCCTATCGCCTTCACCCTTCCTGCTGGGGCTCAAGCTAGGACTGTTAACCAGCTGGGCTGGCCAGAACAATCCAAGGCTTGCAGTACCTGGAGACTGCAAGCCCTGGTCCAAGGGAGAAGAACAACCCATGGAAGGCAGCACACATGCTGTGATTTTAAAGGAACGTCAGATGATAAAATATCAGATGACAGGGGTCTAAAAAAAAAAAAAAAAGACAACATCATGAACTTTGCAGGTAAATGGATGGAACTAGAAGATATTATGTTAAGTGAAGTAACACAGTCCCAGAAAAACAAATGACAAATAGTATCCCTCACCTGTGGATGCTAGCACCAATAACCTAGTTGTAAATATTTCTTGTTGGGAGTGATGCATATTGGAAAGAACACCAACAACAGAAAAGACTGCATCAAAGAACTGACTGAAACGGTGAATCTGGTGGGGTGGGGGGTTGGGAGGGGGACACGGATCTAGATTTGATTTGTAACATAATCTTGTACAAATATTAAAACAATACATTTTTTAAAATGAAGAAAAAAGAAAAAAATAAGAAATATAAAAGAAGCAGATGATATACTTGGGAGACACAACACTTATCTCCTAGAGCTTATTAGATTTCGAAATAAAAATGCTAATGCCATAAAGCAAAATCTAAATATGTGTGAGAAATGATGACTAAATACAAATTAATATAATTTAGAAGTTACTTTAAAGGGTGGTAAAATTCAATTTTATCTGAAATTGTTTTCCTTGTAGAGTATGGCACGTTAAAATATTCAACTTTGAACTACTGGATTTGAAACATATACTCAAAGCTTCCTAGTACTAATAAACTGACTAGTATTCAATTTTTGCAAACTAAATACATCTGTCACAGTATTTGATTATTTTCTCTGCATCGACCTACAGTATCCAAATATGTTATCCAATTTAGTAAAAATTTGTACCTTTATTGCTCCCACTGATGCAGGGATGAAATACAGTCTTTTAATAAAAGAGATTGTAAATTAACTAAATGTGACAAGAATAATTCATCAGAATTGAGTTTTACAACACTGGCACTGACTTGCCTCACTATGAGAATCAATGAGAATCTCGTTCTAAAACAACTTTGGATTACCATCTCTCTATTTCCTTTTAATGGAAAAGAATTCCACTAGAGAAGCTATAAACCTTTAGGGATGCTGAGGCAACACTATTTATACCACAATAAAAAAAATTAATAACCTTAAGTTAAAACTGTGCAAGGTTGGCTTTACAAATTTAGATATCGTCAAAAACCTACTTACCAATACAGACATCAATTTTCCCTTTAATGGCAGCTTCATGTAGAGGTGTATAGTTCCAGTTATCCCTGGCATTTGGATCTGCTCCTTGACACAGTAACAGACTTACAACCTCAGCATGGCCAAAAGAACAGGCATTATGAAGCGGGATGAGACCCCCATCATCACGAGCATGGACGTTGGCACCCATCTGCAGCAAGTGTTCAACGACATCCTTCCTTCCAAAGCCTACAGAGAATAGAGGAAGTTTCACACATTAAGTCAAATTCCTAAAAAAGAGCCTGCAGGAAATCTTTAACAATATTAATACATATATACAGAAGCACTGTACCCTATAGTAAAGAGGGAAAAAGAAAACAAGTAAAAACATCAAATCTGTTCAAATTCATTTCCTCATTTCAAGAACTAGAACTACAAAAGGTATTCATGGGCTGGAGAGATGGCCTAGTGGTTAAGAGAGCCGAATGCTCTTGCAGAGGACCCGGGTTCAATCCCCAGCACCCACATGGCGACTGAGAACCGTCTTTAACTCCAGTTCCAGGGGAATCCGATGCCCTCTTCTGACTCCTGCAGCACTGCACGACACGGATGCACAAACCTACATGCAGATAGTACATTCATACACATGTAAAAAAAAAGGTATTCATTTGGTTACTAGGAAGTTTATAAAAAATATTTCTTAATCACCTTCTTGCTATGGGAGGACAGCTGTGCTGGAAATACAAGATAAATGAGACTCTTGTGCAAGAGAGAGTGCTGCCCAACAGTCCACTTGCCCCTCAATCTTCACATAAAGAGAGAGTGCAGCCTCAACACTCCACTTGCCCCTCAATCTTCACGTGACAAACTTAGTACATAAAACTCTTCCATGTATCTTATATTTTAAATACTGCTGACTTTCAAATCAAAGACAAGTCACAACATCCAGCATTAAAGAAATGAGAAGAATGTAACAGAAATAGATGGTTAACAGTTTTGTTAAGGAGATTCTCAAACAAGAACTACAGAAGACACCAGAATATCTACTATTGGAAGTGTTGGCCAAACTTAGATGAAATAGGTGGTTCACTGAAACTATTCAAATAGTGCTGGATCACTGAGTTTGAGAGACCCATAGGACAAGAGTGTAAATACCAACATTTGAGAACGCAGAATCAGATACTAAACAAAAGGTATCACAGTTTTCGGAGAGAAAGAGAAGGTGTAGGGGCAAGCCACATAGGACCTGAAACAGTATAACGACTAGGCAAACACCTTGGTAAGAAGTGCTGAGGAGGACACCACCACAGAAGACAAGGAGCGAAAGCACTAGGCAAAGCCCAACATGATGAGGATTTAGTGAGACCAACAGGGGAAAAAAAAGCCTCTAATAATATTAAATGCAATACAACAATGAAACTACAAACAACACTGCAATGAGTTCAAAAGGAAACTGCATACATTAGCATTTAATAAAAGTTCCCACTTTATAGTTCATTAGGCCCTTTCAGCTATGTAGCATGACCTCTGTGCTAGTACTTACTGAGTAAAATTAGAAAACAGCATCTTAAATAAAACTAAAAGGAAGCAAAAGATTCCTACCTTCCTCCACTTTATGCATACATTAAACAAATGAGAACCATATGGAAAATAGAAAAAAAGACATTTCAGGATGTGTCCTCCATGCTATCTATAGAAAATCATTCATTTCTAGGAAAGCAAGTGCTAAGAAAGTCTCCCCAAATTAAAATACACACACACACACACACACACACACACACACACACACACACACGCACATATTTCCATAGACATATCACGGAGTCAGAATTAGACTTCCAAGGAAAATATTCCTCAAATTAGGGGAGGAGGAGATAAACCAGTTTTATATTACTAATTAGAACTGCAATATTGTAGAGAATATGCTAATCTATTGCTACCACCTGGTTATGATTTATTTTGGTATTGTTTATAATGGTCACACAAATGATCTACCACTAACCTTGATACACAGATTCCTAGACAAGAAAAAGTAAAAGAAGAAAAAGGCTTTGGCTTAGTCTTTTTATTATTAAGAAAGCAAGAGGTCTCATCATATATATACACTGCTTTCCATGCCAAAAATGTTATCTGTCCACATTATAGATCAGGCTATAAAACAAACCTTTTACAGATGAGTACACAGAGGTCTCAAAATCAAATATCTACTGGTGAAGGATTAGAAAATGAATTCAGGGTAAATAAATAATACCATTTTTTATAGCTTTCTAAATCATGAGTAGAAATTTTTACTGCATTTTAAGTATGAGAGAAATCACTTGGATTCTATTTTAGTCTTAAAAGTTTATCAGCTATACATAATGGTTAGTTTTTAATGTCAACTTGTCACAAATTAGAATCACCTGAGGCTTCACTTGAGGAATCACAGATTGCCTTAACTGATAAAAAAGATCCAACCTACAGGCTGGAGAGAAGGCTCAGCAGTTAAAAACCACACTGACTGCTTTTACAGAGGACCCGGGTTCAATTTCCAGAACCTACAGGGTAGTTAACGACCTTCCATGATTCTAGTTTCAGAGGATGAGACCCCTCTTCTGACCTCTGCAGGCACTGCATGACACAGATGCACTTACATACATGCAGACAATACAATCATACACATAAAATTTTTAAAAATAATTACAATTAAAAAACCCTAAGGCAAATGTGGCTAGCACCCTCTGGTAGTGGTCCGGATTGCATGTTTAAGGCATGGTTCCTATTTTGAGCTCCTGCCAGTGGAGTCCCTCCATGATGGATGACGTGAAACGCTATAAGGTTAAAAAAAAAAAAAAAAGAAAGAAAGATGGGGCTGGAGAGATGGCCTAGCGGTTAAGAGCGCCGACCGCTCTTGCAGAGGACCCGGGTTCGATCCCCAGCACCCACATGGCGGCCGAGAACTGTCTGAAACTCCAGTTCCAGGAGAACTCCAGTTCCAGGGGACTCCGACACCCTCTTCTGACCTCCGCAGCGTTCACGACACGGGTGCACAGACTTGCATGCAGACAGTACATTCATACACATACAGAAATAAATAAAATTAATAATAAAAAAAAACAACACGCCTCATGGAGCTGGAGAGATGGCTCAGCAGTTAAGAGTACCAACTGCTCTTGCAGAAGACGACACAGGTTCAAGTCCCAGCACCCACATGGTGGTGGCTAACAACCATCCATAACTCCAGTTCCAGGAGACCTGTAGCCTTCTTCTGACCTCTGTGGACACTGCATGACACAAGTGCACTTACATACACGCAGGCTTAATACTCATAGACATAAAATAAATAATAAAATATATTTTAACCCCCCCAAAAGGCGTGGCAGAAAGATGTTTGCCTTTTATCGCTTGGCCTCCCCCCTCCACCCCCCGACCCCCATGCACACCTTGCTGCTGAGTAAATTTACTCTTCCGTTGCTGCTACTGCTGATTCCTCTGCTGACACTGGAGCCAGTGTTTCCAGGCTTCTAACACTGAGACTAGGTGCTCTCCTGGTACCCTCCAGGACTGAGCAACTAACTACCAGGTTCTCAGCTTCTCAGCTGGGAAACAGCTGTTGTTACCATTTAATAGATACACAAAGACACAGATACACACACACACACACACACACACACAAACACTCATACACACTTTTTTTTCATTCTATCAGCTCTGCTCCTCTAGAAAACTCAGATTAATATACTACATTAAAAATATATTTGGAGCCAAACATCATAGCATACACGTCTAATCTGAACTCTTTCAAGGTGGGGCCTGAAGAATCTTAGACTTCTAGGACAGTTTGGATGAGCTACATAAAGAGACCTTCTCTCAATAATAAAGGGGTTGGGGGAAATGGTACATTCAGAAAAGCACTTGACACATAAGCATAAGAACCTGATTGAATCTCCCTTACCCAGGTAAAAAAATAAATTAAAAAACAAAACAAAACCTGGGCACTCATGTAAAAGAGCTGCTTCAGTGTGTACCTGTAACTCCTGCATTGAGAAGGACAAGGGATGGAGGAGGAGTGGGCAGAAAGATACCTGGAGCTTACCCACCAGCAAGGCTAGCTGAGTCAGTGATCAATAAGTTAAAGAGACCCTGTCTCAAAACATAAGATGGGGGGGGGTGTTTGGTGGAGAGATGGCTCAGCAGTTAAGAGAATGCCTGCTTTTCCAGAGGTCCAGGGTTCAGTTCCCAGCACCCATATGACAACTAACAACCATCTGTTGTTACCTCCAGTTCCCAAAGATTCTATGCCCTCTTCTGGCTTCTGCAAGGTCTGTACAACATATGTGCACTTACATACAGGCAGGAGAAACATTCATACACATAAAAAACTAATCTTTTTTTAAATGGAAGGTGATTACAGAAAACAACCCAACAGAGACCTCTGGCCTCCATATACATGTGTACATGTACACATGCATGCACATGTATAAATCACAAACAGGTACACACATACATCACACACACAATAGTAAATTTTAAATAAAATAAATAAAATAGAGTCAAGAGCAAAATGAAAAGAGATCAGTTGAGAAAACTTCTGCTGAACACACTCAGGCAACGGAAAACTGAACAGATTTTAGAAAGTAGAAAGCAAGGGTGACTGGATCCAAAGATGGTGGTTTGAGCAGCTTGGTCTGCGTCTGTGCAGGTATCATCTGGGAAAGAATCAGGAAAGCAGCTATGAGCTTACCTGATGAACTGCTCCTCACCAACCACTAAACTAAGTGATACGATGTATAAACTTCAGTACATTCTTACCCTTAAAAATGACATTTTATATATTCAAAGAAAATTTAGATATATACCCAAAAAGCAATAGGCTAGCACTCTTAGGAAAATGTAAATTCATAACACAAGGCCTAACAATATACTTAGCAATTTTTCTTATTCAAATTCAAAAATGATTCAACACCAAAGGTAAAATCACTGGTATTTATTCCCTAGGTCTGAGCCCAAAAAAAAGCAGAGGGGATAAAAAAAAAAGTCATTCCACTATGTTCAGAATTTGAAACTTGTATAAAATTAAAGACTCAGAAAAACAACCTCACCCAATAGTAAGCTTTAACTCACAACTTTGACTTCCACAATTTAATCAAATGAGAAAAACTGAAGTTTTTTTTAGAGTAAATTGCTGTCTTTATTTTGGGTACCAAATTCATAGCTTAAAAGAACATAGGCCGGGTGTGGTGTCCTAGCACTTGAGAGGCAGAGGCAGGCGGATCTTTGTGAGTTCAAGGCCAGCCTGGTCTACAGAGTAAGTTCCAGGACAGCTGGGGCTACAGGGAGACCCTGTCTTGAAAAGACAAAAAAAAAAAAAAAACATTTTCTGGGGCTGGAAAGATGGCTCAGCGGTTAAGAGTGCTGACTGCTCTTGCAGAGGACCCGGGTTCGATTCCCAGCACCCACATGGCGGCTAAGAACCATCTTTAACTCCAGTTCCTGGGGAATCCAATGCCCTCTTCTGACCTCTGAGGCACTCCACGACACGGGTGCACCAACCTACATGCAGACAGTACACTCATATACATAAAAAATAAATAAATAAAAGAAAGGGAAGTTTATAAAAAAGAACATTTTCTTCCTAACTAGATTTCCAATAAAGTTGTGACCACTGTATATCACAATAACAAAGTTTATTTTATAATTTTTTGTCTTTTCCTTAAATATGAAAAGCTTCAATTACATTCAAAAGTCAGTCAAAATAATAAAGTATTGAAATTTTCTAGTAAAACAGCTCCAGAACACTCAAATATATCTATTTTCCTGCTATAACTGGGGAAGATAAAAAATAAAACTTCATGACAGATATGACTTATTAATTACTGCCCTTAAAATAATTTGGAAAAATTATAATTTAAAATATTAAAATGGTCCATTATTTACATAACCTAACTTCCCTATCATCAGTATTATCAATCTATTTCTATACAAACTAGAAGTGAAGAGACTTTTATTTGTGGAGACAGGGTCTCCCTGTAGCCCTAGCTGGCCTGGAACTTGCTATGAAGACCAGGCTGGACTTGAACTCACAGTTCTGGGATCAAAGACATGGGCCACCACACCTGGCAAGAAGACACTCTTAGCAACAGGAATAAAAGTACTTTTTTTTTTTTTGGAATAAAAGTACTTTTAAGAGCACAAAAATCACAACAGTTGTAAAACTTTTATATTATTTTCTATCCAACACTACAGTTTTACACCTGTGAGCATCTCTGTAGATCCATTAAACATAGTAATTTTCTAATTCTGCATTCTGCTAACTTATAGAATTGAATCACATCTATATCTTGGCTGATATGCAAAAGATGGCCTCAAAATGCATAGGAGAAAAGCACACAGCAACCTCAGCTCACCTTTACTCTCATTCTATCTGATTCTTTGCACGGGTCTTCCTTCTAACTTTTGTTTTGCTTTGGTTTTTGAGGCAGAGTCTCCCTGGCCTGAAACTTGCTATGCAGACCAGGCTGGCCTCAATCTCACAGAGATCTGCCTGCCTCTGTCTTCTGAGTGCTGGGATGAAAGGTATGCACCACTAGGCTTTCTAACTTCTTTTAAAGGTTTCAGTTTTACCATGTTTTATGGAGGAAATTTACATGCAGTAGTGACAATCTGAAATCTGGAAATTAGGGAAAGAATTTGCAACATAGTTTTAAAATGTCAAGACTTCAAAACATGTTAAAGTTTATGTAGTCTAATATACACAAAACTCAGTATTAAGTTTCTGATTACTCTGTAATAAACGTTCTATGAGAAATATATATTTCCATTTACTATTCAGTCATTATTGATTCCATTTCTAATTTCAATTCTAACTATGAGCTTTTAATCATTTGAAGATATATTAGCTTCTAATCATTTGATCAAAAGTCACAAAGGGGAAAATATTTCCCTATTGACTTTTTATTTGTCAAATGCACACCCTGAATGAAAATTATTCCATTTTATAGAACTGATTTAGGAAAATAATATTTCTGCTGCTAAGATAAAAGAAAAATATTTAACCAAGTATAGGGAAAAAAAAAAATCCATGCCTTCCCTAATTTCTCCAATGGAGAAATCACCAGAAGAAGAAAAAAAAAAAGTGCAAGAGCCAGGGGTCTAAATACAAGCAAACAATGTAAGGAAGTATTGCTTGGGGCAGAAAAGATAAAAAGAAAAATGGTTAAAATTCCAATGTGACAGGAAGATTAGCAAATAACGGAAGCTAAAGTGTCCTGAGCAGGAAATGAAAAGTTTATACTCAAGCATTGTCACAATGTCCTCTTCACTATTGTGAAAAATAAAAGCAGGATTTCAAGCTCATTTCTAGCCAAAAGTAGAAGGATAATATTAAGGAAACATATTGGAAGGTATATTCAATACTGGAAGGTATATTCAATATAGTTGCACTTAGGCAACTATATTGAAGGGGACAGCAGTTCAAGAAAAACAAAAAAGGCTGAGGAAATCGTGAGCAACCAGTGCATATACAAAAATCACCAGATCAGGGACATTCTATCCTACTATGCCTATCTCTATTTTTCCTCAACCTATAAAACATACCCTCATCACCTAAACTCACACTTCTGAAGAATTCTTCCAAAAGGTATCTGAAAGAGAGGAACAGAAAGACAGACCGAGAAGAGAGGAGTAATACAGGGTAGGAAGAGAGGAGGTACTGTAAAAATGATAGGACAGTCCCAGCTGGTCTGGAATCACTATGCTGACCAGGCTGGCCTTGAACTCACAGAGATCCTCCTGCCTCTGCCTCCTGCATGCTGGGATTAAAGCAGTGTGCCACACCTGTGTACAGGACTTTTGATAACTAAAAATGCAAAATTACACACTAGTAAACATCCATGGAGTGCCAAACAGAATGGACGTGACAGTAAATCCTTCAGAAAGAAAATGCATATCAGCTATAAAAAGGAAATCAATCTCTTCAAATTTGAGAAAAGGCATGTTAAGGCTTAATTTCATATCTGGTTAACTGAATGGACAAGACAGAAGAGTGAATGGATTAAGAAGCAAAACCCATCTCTTTGCTGCCTGCAAGAAACATATCTCACCTTCGATTATTTCCATCCTTGGGTGAAAGGATGGAAAAAAATATCCCAAGAAAATGGCACTAAGAAATAAACAGGTGTTAATATTCTAGTATCTGACAAAATAGACTTCAAATTAAAATTAACCTGAAAAGATAAAGGTCACTTCATTCTACTCAAGGGAATAATTGGCCAAGAAGACATTACAATCATGACCAAACTCTGGTACACCCAATTTCATAAAAACAGTACTACAGGGTTTTTAAGACAGATTAGTGTCTTAAGCTCAGTAATAATAGATGACTTCAGTAACAGTAGGTGACTTCAATACCCTACTATCTCCAACAGACAGGTCAACTGAACAAAGAATAAACAAAGAAACAAATCTGAATTAAATGGTATCATACATCAAATGGACATAACAGACATCTACAGAATATTCCACCCAACCACCAAAGAATATACATTCTATTCAGCAGCCCATGGAAGTTTTTCTAAAGCTGACCATAATAATTTTATGCATTATATCAGACCACCATGCAATAAAGCTTTAAATTAGCACACAGACAAAAAAAAAAAGATCTACAAGCTACATGAACTCATGGACATTAAAAAACACATTCCTGAAGGATGGATGGGTCAAAGAAATCAAGACAGGAAAGTATCCCTGGAATTAAATGAAAATGATAATACAACACAACAAAACATCTGGGACACCCAATAGGCTCATCCTGTTACAGAGATACTTGCACAGCCATGTTTGTTGTTGCTTGTTTCACAATAGTTAAGAAATGGAAACAAGCTAATGCCCCTCGACTGATGAATGTATAATGAAAATGTAGTATATTTACACAATGGAGTTCTACTCAGCAGTAAGGTAAAGAAAAGGGCAATCATGAAATTTAGAGGTCAATGGATGGAACTAGAAACTGTTGTACTAAGTGAAGACTCATTAAAACAACTGATATATGTTCTCTCTCATTTGTGGATCTTAGCTCCAAATCCCTAAGTGGGAATACACACCCTGATGTAACCTCAGGAGGCAGTAAAATGGAAAGGAATCAAAGGGATAAAGGGGAAGGAGCTTGAGAGAAGAGGCTAGGAGAAGATAGTTGGGGAAAATGGGGAAAGGAGGATATTTTAACTGGGGCGGGGGTGGGGAGGGTTCTATGGGGGAGGTAAGAGGAGAGATAATACTTATATGGCATGAAAAAGTAGAGGGAAATGTATTAGTTCAAAGTCATACTGAAAAATATGAGTACGTGTATAGCTAAAGGTGATATAACAAGAAGTGCAGGGAGGAGAAACCTCTCTGTCAGGTTAGTCCAAGAAATTCCCCAAATAACATGGGCTATTGCCATAGTCCTTGACTGCCTCCCAGAACTTACCAGTAAGACTCTACTGCTGAACGATACTGCTAAAGACAGGCCACACTTTGGACATAGGACTTGAAGCGACAGAACTGAAACTGACCTGGAATCCTCTTCCCTGAAGACTACCTCTCAGGGTATCAGAAGAGACTATACAAGCTGCCAAGAAAGAAAACCAATCAATGGTCCTATCAACTGTAAACCCCAATAAACAACATCTGTTGTAAACTATCTCTACTGGTGCAGTAATGATACTTTATCTTGGGGATAATCAAAGCTGTCTAATTGAAATTATGGCCCACTCAATAGGAGGGAACTTCTGTGTGGTACTGTAAACAGTGCCAAATACACATGGCTGAAGAGGTCATAGAGCCCAGAGAAAAACCTACTTTTGCAACACTCCCTAGACCAACGCAATTTCTTACTTTATTCTAGATATGCATTCTCATACTTACAGGCAGATATACCTTTCACCCCTCACCAAACAAGCTGCTTTTTCCAACAGATGGGAGACAATTATGGAGGTCCAGAATGGGTCAGATGCAGAAAATATTTGTCTGTGAGATACTTAACCCTAAATGAAAAATCTTCACTGCAACCTCTACACTTAGGATGAATGCATCTCTTAGCTCTCACCAAAGGTTTCCTCATGCAGTAGATGGCAATTAACACAGAAACTCACAACTGGCCAATGTGCAAAAGAACAAGAGGCTGCGAAGTGCTTATCCCTGAATAGGACACCTGTTTCAAACCTCTGTCTCCCCAGGTTCACGGATCTTTGCATAAGAGGAAGAAAGATTGTAAGAGCCAGAAGAGGTGGATGAGCACAAAGGAACAGTCCTGCAGACAGCTGGTTATTTAGTCGAATGCACTCACAGCAATGATGACATCATGCACAGGTCTTATAAAAGCTCAAATCAGACAAAATCCCAGCATAAACATAAGGAAGTAGGTAAGAAAAAAAAATGAAAAAGAAAAGACAAAAGTTCCCAAAGAAGTTTTACTAATTACTAATTGATTGCTGCTGGGAGGAGGAAAAACAGTGTCTTACAGGACTAGGTGGACCCAGTGTACAGACTCACAATGAGAGGCATTTAGGGACACACAAATGGATTCTGTAGGCCATATGAGTACTTTAAATTGGGTGGAGGGCAAAGGTGCAGATAGGGGAGGGGATCTAAGTACCATCAAACTAGACTGTATGAAAATTGCAAAAATTCAATTAAAAAAATAAACTATTTGTAAATTTTGTATTTCAAACAAAACATCTCAATCTTATTCATCATTCTACTCCCTTCCTCACTGGAACCCTCCTATACACCCTCCCCCACCCCAGAATTCATACATTCTATCATTTGTGTTAAGGCCTACATGTCAAGTTAGTGTCCCCAGATGTTCCTCAGTGCAAGTTCATCCACTGGGGTCTGTAGGTATTTTTTTGGCAGAAGCACTTAAGAGAGTCAGCAAACAGCCTCCAAGCCTGGACTCCTGCTGATACCCTGCTTGCTTGTGATAACTGCCCTGGCACCGACTGTCTTTGATACCTTGGGCAAAGCATTATCACATCCCATAGTGGTCTGGAGCATTTGCCCTGAAATCCCACCTGTCCTAGCTCCCAATTCTGTGTGTCCCAGCCTCCTGCAAGGTTCTGTATAAAAACCCTGAGTTACAACATTAAAGCAAGTTTTCCCCTCATGGAATTATTCCCAATCTCTTGTCTGAGTCCATCTCATTCTTTCTATTCCATCTCATTCTTTCTATTCCATCTCTTTCTATTCTTCCAGGTCTTACTTCCTATCGCCTTCACCCTCCCTGCTGGGGCTCAAGCTAGGACTGTTAACCAGCTGGGCTGGCCAGTAACAATCTCAAGGCTTGCAGTACCATGGAACTGCAAGCCCTGGTCCAAGGGAGAAGAACAACCCATGGAAGGCAGCACACATGTGTGATACATTTTAAAGGAACGTCAGATGATAAATATCAGATGACAGGGGTCTAGTCAGCCTATGTAGAGTCCTTCCCTTTAAAAAGAGCAGCTCGGGCTGGAGAGATGGCGTAGTGGTTGAGAGCAACAACTGCTCTTGCAGAGGACCCGGGTTCGATCCCCAGTACCCACATGGCGGCTGAGAACTGTCCATAACTCCAATTCCAGAAACTGGAGAACTCCAGTTCCAGGGGAATCCAGTGCCCTCTTCTGACCTCCACGGCACTGCACAACACAGGTGCACAAACCTACATGCAGACGGTACATTCATACACATAAAATAAATAAATAAATAAATAAAATAAAATAAATGTTAAAAAAATAAAAATAAAAAAATAAAAAGAGCAGCTCTTCCTTACTCAGCAGTAATCAGATGCCAATAATTCTTTGACTAAGATTGGGGCTTATCCATTTCAGTAATGTATGTGCTGGGGTTTTGTCTACTTGAGTTTGCATAGGTCTTGTGCATGCTAACAACCATTGCTGTATGTTCATGTGAGCAAGGTCCCAGGAGCTTGTAGGACTTTATTTCCATATGGTCATGCACCTCCTCGCTAGCTCTTACAATCTTTCCACTCCCTCTTCTGCAATGGTCCCTGAGCCCTGGGTGGGTGAAGTTTAACATAGGAATCCTGTTCAATGACCCACACTCTACAGACTCTTACTCTCTATGCTTTGGTCACTTCACTTTTTGTGTTCCTGCCCCCTGTTGCATGAGGGAGCTTCATTAATGAGAACCGAGAGACTCATTAGTGTCCATTTTACCCCTTGTTCTATGATCTGTGAACCTTGGATGTAGAGGTTGAGTCCAGGAACCTGAAGCAGGCCACGGAGGAACATTGCTTACTGATTTGCTCCCTTGCCCTGTGGTCTTCCATCCTCCTTTCTTATATAACACAGGATCACCTGCCCAGGAATGGTACCTCCAACAATGGGCTGGGCCCTCCCACATCAATTAGCAATTAAGAAAATGTCTCACAGACATAGCCACAAGCCAATATGATGCATACAATGCCTCAATTAAAGTTCCCTCTTCCCAGCCTGTGCCAAGTTGACAACTAATAACCAGCACAAGGAATATTCATATACAAAAAGAAATACCAATTATTGCATAAAAGCAAAATTAAGTACTGACCAGAAATGTACATTAAAACATAAATACTGGCTTTTTAAATTAAAAAAGCTAAGGAATGTATATTAATTAAATGATGACATTTAGCAACCTACAAAAATGTTTGAGCACTATTTATAACAGCCAATACATAAACTATCCAAATGTTCATTGACAGTAAAATGGCTATACAGCACAGTCACACAATTCTACACACCAATAAAAATGAACAAACTACAGCCTTATTAGCTGAGTCACATAGCATAGGAACAACTATATAATACCACTTACCAAGTTCAAAAGGAAAAAAACTGATCTAGATGTGGTAAAGGGATAATGCTTCAAAGACAGGCTAGAGGTTGGGGATGATATTTATTCTTTACCTGGGTGCCAGTTATGCATAGGTGTAAATATAAACACTTTGTGAACATTCACCTTATAACATATTTTTATGTGTATGCTGTATTTCAAAAAAGAAAACTAATACTAATAGTGTCAATGTTATGTTAGGAATATAAACTAATAGAATCTCTTAAAGCAAATTTAGTAGTACATACATGTACATGTAAAAATCTCCAGGATTGGGGCTGGAGAAATGGCCTAGTGGTTAAGAGCACCGACTGCTCTTGCAGAGGACCCGGGTTCGATCCCCAGCACCCACATGGCAGTCAATAAGCATCTGTAACTCTAGTTCCAGAGGAATCTGATGCCTTCTCCAGACTCCATAGGCACTGCACAACACAGATGCACTACAAACATGTAGCCAATACATTCATACACATAAAATAAAAATAATAATATAAAAAATATCCTTCATGAAAAATGAAAATTGTTAATCTGATTAAAAGTCAACCTCCAAAGTATGTACTTTAATATTACTGTGACAAATGAGAAATGCATAAGCACTTCAAATGCATACTGAAGTACAATGTCTGACATGAGTTACACCAGGCAACTGTCAGCTCAGTTAGAATCCCTGTATTTGGCAGGTGTTTTTCTCCAGAATGAACAATCTGAGCCTGTTAACTTTCTTTTTTGGGGGGTTTTTAGTTGTTGTTGTTCTTTTTGAGACAGGGTCTCCCTGTAGCTCCAGTTGTCCTGGAACTTGCTATGTAGACCAGGCTGGCCTTGTACTCACAAAGATCCACCTGCCTCTGCCTCTCAAGTGCTAGGATTAAAGGCGTGTGCCACCACACCCAGCTGAGCCTGTTACTTTCAAAAAAACAATCCTTGCTCCTTAAGCTTTTAGGCAAAAATTTGAATTCTATAACATTTAAGCTTATCTTTCCCAACATTTAATACTTTTCTAAGATTGACACTAATTAACAAATGTGCTTATTATTTTTGTTGTAAAAATGTGTTAATATTTGAAAAAATTGCATAGCATAATGAAGCAATATTTTCCAAATGAGTATGAGTCAGCTATAAGATCTACTTCTGTAAAATAAATCAATAGATTTTTTTTATAAATTTTCTTTATTTATTATTTTTTATGTGTATGAATGTACTGTCTACATGTAGGTTGGTGCGCCCATGTCATGCAATGCTGTGGAGGAGGACAGAAGAGGATGTTGGACTCCCCTGGAACTGGAGTTAAAAAACGGTTCTTAGCCACCCTGTGGATGCTGGGACTTGAACTTGGGTCCTCTGCAAGAGCAGTCGGCACTCTTAACCACTGAGCCATCTCTCCAGCCCCAAAATAAATCAATAGATTCTAACATAGCAGAAGTATGAAAAGTTCACTGATAAGACTGCAAATACTCACTGGGCGTGGTGGTGCACGCCTTTAATCCCAGCACTTGGGAGGCAGAGGCAGGAGGATCTCTGTGAGTTCAAGGCCAGCCTGGTCTACACAAAGTGAGTTCCAGGCCAGCTGAGGCTACAGGGAGACCTTCTCTCAAAAAGACCAAAAAAAAAGATTGCAAATACCTTTTAAGGAAAACTATTCATCTGAATGCAGTATAAAGAAAAAAGATCCATTATCTGTAAATACTATTAAAATATTCCTTCCTTTTCCACTATATTATGTGTCATGTACTTCAATAGAAATAATATACTACACAATAATGGCAGGCAGAATGGGATGAGAATTCAACTGTCTTCTATTAATTCTGGCATTAAAGTGACTCAAAGTACACAACAATGCCTTTCTTCTCATTAATCTTTCAGAGAGAATCTTATTCCAAGTGTTATTTACTCTTAAATAATAGAGTTTATTATTTTATCTCTGAATTTTAATTTATAGCATAAGTCTCAAGAGACAAAACCCATACTAACTAAGCTAAAGTAGTCCCTTTATCCACAGTACTGCTTTCTGCAATACAGTCAACAACAGTCTAATAATATTAAATGGAAAATGACAGAAATAAATAACATACAAATTTTAAATCACACACCATTCTAAGTAGTCTGGCGAAATGTGTTTTGTACTCTGCTCTGCCCAAGGAAAGGGACCATCCTTTGCCCAGAATATATGATCTGTATTTCCACCCACTATCCCCAAGCCATTGCAACTGCTGTGTACTTCAGTGCTTGTGCTGAATTAACTCATATTTCATCTAGTAAGGACCCCAGAGCACAAGAATCGTGACGCTAGCCATTCAGATGTGGCAAAAAGAAGCTCTAAGCTGCTTTTTGTAAGTGAAAAGATGCAAATTCTTGAATTAAGGCTACTGCGAGAAAGAAAACTATATCCACAAAATGTTTACTACCATATATTCTTATAATGTTCCTAGATTGTTCCTGTTAATCTCTTACTATGCCTAATTTATAAATTAAACTTTATATATGTTTGGAAAACATAATATATAAACAGCTCAATGCTAGCCACAGTTGCATGCATCTTCTGAGCATCTTGAAACTCCGAGGGTAACTTAAGAGAGTCCTGTTATGAAAAAGTCTGAGAAACAGCATTTTTAATGGAAGTGCTTTCTAGCAATTTTCTCCCAATTGAATCATTCCTTCCTAGAGGGAAAAAGGAGGCTCACTTCACAAGAAAGTCACAAAATGCAAGATGCCCCTCCCCAATGATATATAAGTAAACACTTGCTGGGGAGAGAGGAGACTCTGGTGAGAGTGCCTGCAACTTGTGCAGCAAAGTCTAGTGAGGCAGCTGTAGGAAGTAGGCTGATGTGTATTTTTCAGTGCTATAGACCCCAAAAAAACCCTATTCTTAGAAGTAACCTCAATGAACTGAATCATTTCTTTCATCTGTCACTGGTGCCACACTTGGAAAAGGTTTGTTCATGTATCCCCAGGAAAAGTCACACAACACAAGGACCAACAAAACCAAGAGAAAACTAGGAACAGCACCCGCTTGGCCCCTTCTACAGATTATAAGACATGAAAGTGAGGCTGATTCATGTGAAGGTAGGATATCAGACATAATCCTAATGTGGCTGCTTTCCACCATGTGGTATGGGATGGCATGCCACCTTAGTGTACTGGCAGTTGTATATGCTCTGCTATGAATGACAGAACCTACAACGGAGGCTGGGCCATCTGAGAGTGGAGCATCTTTGGAAAAATCCTCAGGTAGTGGTTTCCTCTTCATGCTATTGGGTGGAATGCCCCCTTGATAAATGGGGTCCACCATGCAAGTATGAGGATGCCCCCCAAACAGCTGATAGACTAGAAATACATTGCAGTCCCTAGCAGTACATAAGGGACAGGATTGTATGCAGACTGTGGCAGCTATTTTGTGGATTTCTGCTATGAGAAGACATGCAACTGATTGAGCTGTCTGCCCAAAAAGTGTAAAGGAAGGATTACAAAAGTTAGAGACATAATGCTGTCCTCAACATCAGCCCCTGATTTGGCAGGAAAAGTGGGAGGGGGGGGGTATGAGACAGAGGTACTGGCTTGCTGTTTCTTATAGCTGGCAAGGTGCAAAAAAAATAAATAACGGGGCTGGAGAGATAGCCTAGCAGTTAAGAGCACCAACTGCTCTTGCAGAGGACCCAGGTTCGATCCCCAGCACCCACATTGTGGCTAAGAACCATCTGTAACTCCAATTCCAGGAGAACTCCAGTTCCAGGGGAATCTGAGACCCTCTTCTGACCTCCACAGCATTGCACGACATGGGTGCACAAACCTACATGCAGACAGTACATTCATACACATACAAAAATAAATAAAATTAAAATTTTTCTTTAAAAAAAATAAGAATACAAATTTGATCCAAAAACTTGGAGCCTATGAAAGAAGCATAGTGAAGATGAAGACAGCAAGGAAGAAATGATACAAGATAATGCTCAAGTCTGACCTTCAATATAAAAGAGAAAAATTTGTGATTCAACAAGCAGATGGAGGACTTAATGGTACAGTACAGTAAACTAAAATGAAGAAAGAATAATACTTGGCATCTGATCAAGAAATCAAAGAGTCCTTCACAGCCTGGCTCATGAAGTTGCTGGGATGTGGGGTAGATGAGATCAGTCTGAGTGCCCTAGAAACAGAGAGTGAATAATATAGTGACTCATCCTTGCTTGAGGCAAGGGCTGAATAATCTGAGGCAATAAAGGGAAAACAGTCCCTGATGGAGCAGTTCATATGAACCATTAGGGATACTTGGTTATCACCAGCTGGGTTCTCTTAAGTGTCATGAGCTATAATAGATGAAGGGCAGGAAATGGGCATAAGAAAAGTGGTGTTTGAGCCTAGACTGTCAGGCCAAATAAGACTATGGTTACAGGACAGTTTAAGAAGTTAATTCAGCAAGAACTAGTATGGTACTTAAGGTTTTTGACCAGGCCTATGGTGGGTTCAGTTCCCAACACCCACATTGGACAGCACACAACCACTTGTAACTCTAGTTCTAGGGAATCCAAAACCCTCTTCTGGTCTTAGCAAGCACCTGTGCATACATGGTACATATAAATTCACACGGCACACATAAAACTTTAAAACAAAATAAGATAGTTCAGCATCCTAAGAATTGCAAATGTTTTAATACCTGCTTACTAAAAGGCTTTGTTTTAAATAACTAGGATGAAGTCTGGAAGGGCATCTCTGGCACAGATAGCTATTACTTTAAGATAACGCAGTGCTTGTTTTCTGCACTTTCCTTTCCAAATTGTACATAATTATTTTCATTATCAGGAAACCAATCTGAGGAAGTCTTAACAACTGTCAAATTACAAAATAACTCAAAACATGGATTTTATTTCTCATTACTTCCCATTTTCCATTTGAGTAGCATAGACCAAATGATTTTAAGAGAAGTTAGATGTACAAACTTAAATCTATTTTACCACTTAATAGCTTCATGACTTTTGATTTTGATAATAAAGTAGACATACATTTAAAAATTATGTGTAAGAAAAGTCAGATCTTAGCTGGGCATGGGGGCAGCACTCAGGAGGCAAAGACAGGCAGAACTCTGAGTTCCAGGCCAGCCTGGTTTATACTGAGTTCTAGACCAGCTGAGGGTACAGGGAAACCATCTCAAAGAAGACAAAAAGAAAGAAAGAAAGAAAGAAAGAAAGAAAGAAAGAAAGAAAGAAAGAAAGAAAGAAAGAAAGAAAGNCCGTGTCATGCAATGCCGCGGAGGTCAGAAGAGGGTGTCGGATTCCCCTGGAACTGGAGTTCTCCTGGAATTGGAGTTTCAGATGGTTCTCGGCTGCCATGTGGGTGCTGGGGATCGAACCCAGGTCCTCTGTAAGAGGGGTCGGCGCTCTTAACCACTAGGCCATCTCTCCAGCCCACAAGACATCTTTTTTAAGAACTCAGTTTGCCCTTGCAGTTAACAAAAGTCATCTGATTACTATCAAATGCCTAATCAGCTTTTTTTTAAGAAGTTACTTTACAAGAAAAAAAAAACCCTGCAAGTCCACAAATGACAATAACAAAAACTACCATCAACTGTTTTCGTTTGTTACACCAAAAATGTAAGAAAACAAAATTTCTCCTTCTCCTATAGATTCACTTGTTTAAACTGAACTAGGTAGCTGCCATTCCACAGGAAAAAAAAAGAAAAACAAGAAGGTTTAAAGGTTTAAGGGTCATGTTGATTTAATTGAACAAATAGATAACCCGGGCAACAAGCAAAACAAGTTTCCACAAAAGAGCCCAGCAACACTCTAGCTAAAAGCAACCTTGAAAATCTGATGAAGCCTTTAAAGTGACGAGGACACCGGAACACAACACTTTAAGATGTTTCCTCAATTACTCAAAATCAAAATGATTTTTAAACAATTAGGCCGAGTCAGTGATCCCAGGTCCTAGGCTTTAATCAAAATCCAAGAAACCCAGCCTTGTCAATTCCAAGGAGGACAATATTTTTTATTGAACAATAGACTCAAAAACCATTTCTATATGCTTGTTTCTTACATACAGGCCATTTGTTTTAATAGAAAGCAAACCTCCTCTTAAGCAGAAGGGGTTTTTTTTTAAACCATATCCTTCATTCTCCAGCCCAGTTCATCATAATTACTCCTACTTAGTTCTGATTCTGAACGGCACATGCCATCTCAAGCTTATTTGCTGCTTCTATTACAGAATACCAGACTACAAAGAGTAAAGATTTAAATTATAAACATTACAGACTTATTTGGCCAATACAGGGACATCTAGCATCCAGAGGCCCCAAGTAGTAAGCACCTCTTTACTATGGGAAGTCCAGCCAATTAAAGGGCATAAGTTCAAAGTGAAGAGGAACTGCCCCAACCTACCCTTTCTATTAGGAACCATTCCCAAGATAACCAACCTACTTCCTTACTGACAACACTATAAAAAATTCTCAGCTCCCCATCAGGTTTTTTAATTGTTGCTGCTGGTGGTATTAGTATGATTTAAAATCTTATACATGCCTTGTCCAGCCAAGAACTCCACTGCTGAGCTACATCCCCAACCCCACCTCTTAATATTATTACAAAAGCAATCATATTTCAATATCAATTTGGAATCTGGAAGGGGGCACCCAAACCATAGCAAATAGTGCTGGGTTACCTACGATCATAGCTGCATCTTAATTTCTTAAGATTATTTTTCAAAATTCGTAAGACAAAGCAACTTCAAGAACCCTCATCACACTGGAGAAAAATAAGAATGATAATGTATACTCCAAAACTTAAATCTATAACGAAGTATGAAGTAAATTTTCTCAGATTCACAATCTTCCTTGATTGTTTTTCTTCTTCTGGGCTCAGAGCTTAAGATCTCATTTTTTAAATAAACTTAGGCTCACAACATGATCCTTGATATGCTTTCAAGCCCCAAATACATTAATCTTTTTAAAATATTTTTTAATTTATTTTCATATGTGTATGAGTGTACTGTCTACATGTAGGTTGGTGCACCCGTGTCATGTAATGCTGCGGAGGTCAGAAGAGGGTGTTGGATTCCCTTGGAACTGGAGTTAAAAACGGTTCTCAGCCGCCATGTGGGTGCTGGGGATCGAACCCAGGTCCTCTGCAAGAGCAGTCGGTGCTCTTAACTGCTAAGCTATCTCTCCAGCCCCAAATACATTAATCTTTCTTTGGCCTCTTAACAGTCTAAAAAAA
>VZQC01008190.1:701052-727142 GCA_009823505.1 Rhizomys pruinosus
AAAAAAAAAAAAAAAAAAAAAAGATAACAGATGTAAAAGAATAGTGTATGTGTAAATCAGAAGAAGACTCAGAAGCAATTCAAAACAAAATACTTCCTTCAAGAACAAAAGACTAAGCTAGGAAGAATACAAAAGTACAAGGCAGTAAGCGCTGCTCTGTAACTAGTCAGTGAGCTTATATAAGCCATACACCAAATCTGGCACATCATTTCCTTTTGCAAGTCAACTTTTATTAGAGTACAATGCATCTGTCATTTGCATATTATCTATGGATATTTTCATGGTACAAAAAAGAAGCTGTGACAAAGATCAAGTTGCCTACAAATATGAAATATTTGCTATCTGGCCATTTACAAAAAGTTTCTCAGCTCCTGCCTAAGAAAAAATAAAGAGGAAAAAAAAAATTTCAATTTTAAAAAGTAAGATAAGTATTCTGTAAAGGACTAGGAGTAGTAAGTACCCATCAAGTATTCTGTAAAGGACTAGGAGTAGTAAGTACCCATCAACGGAAGAAAGTGGAATACTTTATGTGAATAAGTTATCATATAATTTAATGGATACAAAATTATTTTTTAAAAAATGAAAAAGTTCTGGGGCGGGAAAGAGGGTATTCTAGTTTCTCTTCAATTGCTGTGATAAAACACTCTGACCAATATCAACTTGGGGAGGAAAGGGTTTATTCATCTTACATCTCCCAGGTCACTGAGGGAGCCCAACGAACTCAGGTCAGGAACCTGGAGGCAGGAGCTGAAGCATAGGCCGTGAAGGAATGCTGCTTACTGGCTTGCTCCCCTGGCCCATGCCATACCCAGCCTGCTTTCTTATACTGTCTGCACATAACCTTCCCAGGGGTGGCACAACCCACAGTGGGCTGGGCCCTCCCACATCACTCAACAATCAAAAAAACACCCCACAGACATGGTCACAAGTGAGTCCAATGGAGACATTTCCCCAACTGAGGCTCCCTCAACCCAGGTGTGTCAAGTTGACACTAAAGCTGTCTACCACAGATGGCTCAAAAGTTAAGAGCATCACAGGGTGCTCTTGCAGAGGACCCAGGTTTGATTCCCAGCACCCACATGGTGGCTAACAACCATCCATAACTCCAGTTCCTGGGGATCCGACACACTCTTCTGACCTCCACAGGCACTGCCATCACACAGGTGCACTTACACACATGCAGGCATTATACTGATATACATAAAATAAAAATAATAAAAAATATTTTTAAAGATGAAAAAGTCCTGGAAATAAACAGAGGAGATGGTAAATGTACTTAATGCTTTTAACTGTACACTTAAAAAAGGAGTTAAAATGCTAAATTTTGTTACGCATATTTTTTTTCCTTTTTTTTTTTTAGTTTTATTTTATTTATTTATTTATGTGTATGAATGTACTGTCTGCATGCAGGTTTGTGCGCCCGTGTCGTGCCGCGGAGGTCAGAAGAGGGTGTCAGATTCCCCTGGAACTGGAGTTCTCCTGGAATTGGAGTTACAGATGGTTCTCAGCCGCCATGTGGGTGATGGGGATCGAACCCGGGTCCTCTGCAAGAGCAGTCGGTGCTCTTAACCACTAGGCCATCTCTCCAGCCCCGTTACACATATTTTCATACAAAACATAGAGCTAGCAACAAATTTAAAGACAAAATTTAATACACATAAAACAAGGAAATAACCAACTACTACAAATTATGAGAAATTTTTAAAATAAAAGATCAGAAACTATACCAATGGGATTAACACCAAGATACACTGTACTAGAACTGGACGCAAATGAAAGAAGAAAAATATGTGACAGACAAGGGGAGGAGGAAGACAAAGGACAATCAAAACAGCTTATCACCACACCTTCAACACTGTTTTTAACAGAAAACAATGGAATAACATCATAAATAGGAATGAACATTAAAATCAAAGGCTAAAGTAACACCTGCTAGTCACATAAATGCCAACTACCTGATAAAGCACCAAAATAACCAGAGATATCGCCTTAAGAGTGATGCAGTAAGCATTAATAACTGAGAAAATAACTAGAGGAAAAAACCAGAGATATCGCCTTAAGAGTGATGCAGTAAGCATTAATAACTGAGGAATAGCTAGAAATAATTGTTTCAGTTTACTGCTACATTATGGATTTTTTTCCCCAAAATTTAGTGCAGAAAATAACAACCATGGAATAGCCAAAGTGGCTCTCTCACTCTGCTGGCGGGGGTTCTGGCCAAGAAGTGCACTGGGCAGTATGGACTGTCCTTATTTCTCTTCTACACAGCCTTCCTCAAAATATGGTAGCTGGGTTCCAAGAGTGATAGTTGCCAACACACATTAAAAATTTCACATCTTTGAAAGCTCAAAGGACGTATACAGTGTAACTCCTACCACATTCCATTCATCCTGCAAGTTATGTATATTCAGGTTAAAGCAGCCCTAATGTGAAAATCCAAAACCAGAAATGCTAAATCCAAAACACTGCAAAATAAAATGCTAAAATATTGTTTATGCACAAAATTATTTCAAATATTAGATAAAACTACCTTCCAGCTGTGTGTAGAAGATATAAATGAAACAGAAGTGAATTCTGAGTTTAGATGTGGGTCTTATCCCCAGGATATCTCACTACACATATACCAATATTCTAAAACCAAAACAGAGAGAGACAGAGACTAAGATACAGAGATAGAGAGAAAGAGAGAGAGAGAGAGAGAGAGAGAGAGAGAGAGAGAAAGAGAGACAGACCCAAAACCTGCAACACCCTAGGCCCTAAGCACCTTAGATAAAGAATATTCAGCACATAGATAAAAGGAAGGTGGCCATATCTGGGAACTATCTACCACACAGGAGCACGTATTAAAACTAAATGAAGTTATAAGACAACTGTAACTCCAGCTGCAGGTGATCTGATGCCCTCTTCTGGCCCCCATGGGCACTGCATACACTTATATACTTACAGACAAAACATTCATGCATATAAAAACATAATAATAATCCCTCCACCAGAAAACTCCTACAAACAAGTTTCAGTAAAGTGGCAGGATACAAAATCAACCTAGAAAAATCAGTAGCTTTTCTTTACACCACCAACAAGCAACTGAAGAAGGAATACAAGGAGACCTTCCCAATCACAATAGCCTCAAAAACAATAAAATACCTAGGAACAAACCTAACCAAAGCCATTCTTCACAGGCATGGAAAAAAAAATCTTAAATTCATATGGAACAACAAAAGACCCCGAATAGCCAAAACAACCCAGTGAAAAGAGCAATACGGGGGGGGGGGATCACTATTCCAGACTTCAAACTATACTATAGGGCTGTAGTCACTAAAACAGCCTGGTTTTGGTGCTGGCACAAAAACAGACCTGTAGACCAATGGAACAAAACTGAAGATCCAAACTTGAGCACATACAATTTCAACCACCTCATATTTGACAAGGGAGCCAAAAAGACACAATGGAGGAAAGATAGCATCTTCATCAAATGGTGTTGGCAAAACTGGATCACCAATTGTAGAAGAATAAAATTAAACCCCTGCCTCTCATCCTGTATAAAATCAACTCCAAATGGATCAAAGACCTCAAAGTGAAACCCAAAACTCTAAAGGTGATAGAAGAAAAAGTTGACAGCGACCTATAAGACATAGGTGTAAGAAAAGACTTCCTAAATCAGACAGCAGTTGCGCAGGAAATAAGATCCACAATTGACAAGTGGGACCTTATTAAACTCAAAAGTTTCTGTATAGCAAAAGAAACAATTAGGGAAGTGAAGAGAAAACCCACAGAGTGGAAGGAAACCTTCACTGCTGATACATCTGACAGAGCATTAACTTCCAGAATATATAAACTACTCAAAAAACGAGGAAGAAAACAAATGACTCACTCAAAAGTTGGAGTAAAGAGCTGAACAGAGACTTGACAAGGAAATGGAAATGGCTGAGAAACATCTTACAAAGTGTTCAACATCACTACTAATTAAGGAAATGCACATTAAAACCACTTTCAGATATCATCTCACTCTGATAAGGCTGGCTAGGATCAAGAAAACAAATGATACCAAATGCTGGAGAGGTTGTGGGGGAAAGGGGAACACTCATCCACTGCTGGTAGGAATACAAACTCATACAACCACTAAGGAAAGCAGTGTGGAGAAACCTTAAAAGACTCAAAATGAGCCTACCACTTGACCCAGCCATACCACTTCTGAGTATATACCCACAAGACTCATCCTACCATAGAGATACATATATAGCCATGTTTATTGCAGCTCTCTTCACAATAGCAAAGAGATGGAACCAACCCAAGTGTGCCTCAACCAAAGAGTGGATAGAGAAAATGTGGTACATCTACAGAACGGAGTACTATGCAGTGGTAAAGAAAGATGACACCTTGGTCATGATGGATGATCTTCTTGATGTGGGTCTGTATGCGATTTGTCAGTATTCTGTTTAGAATTTTGGCATCTGTGTTCATGAGGGAGATGGGTCTATAATTCTCCTTTTTAGTTGGATCTTTGCCTGGTTTTGGTAATAGAGTGATGTTGGCTTCATAGAAGGAATTTGGGAGAATTCCCTCTGATTGTATACTTCTAAACAGTTTCACGAGTGGATAGAGAAAATGTGGTGTACATCTACAAATGGAGTTCTATGCAGCAGTAAAGAAAGAGACATCACAGCTTTGCAGGAAATGGCTGGAGCTAGAGGACATCATGCTGAGTGAAGTAACACAGTCCCAGAAAAACAAAAGACAGAATGGTATCCCTCATCTGTGGATGCTAGTGCCAATTACCCAGTGTCATAGTATTTCTTGTGTAGGGCCCCCTGAGCTTTTGTACAAAGCAGTTGGGATAATGCATTTTGGAAACAACAACAACAGAAAAGACTTGCATCAAAGAACTGACTGAAACCGTGAACTCTGCTCAAAACAGTCAACTTCCCCATGGAAATATTGAGAAAGACTAAGAGATGGAAAGCATGTTTGGCAGAATGCATGAGCTCTGGCGGGGTGGGGGAATGAGCGGGAACACGGGTCTAGATTTGTTAAATAAATAAATAAATAAATTTATGCTGNCACTGAGGGAGCCCAACGAACTCAGGTCAGGAACCTGGAGGCAGGAGCTGAAGCTATCCGTTGAGAGGAATGCTGTCTTACTTTGGCTTGCTCCCCTTGGCCCATGCCATTTACCCAGGGCCTGCTTTCTTATACTGTCTGCACATAACCTTCCCAGGGGTGGCACAACCCACAGTGGGCTGGCCCTCCCACATCACTACTCGAGAACCAATCAAAAAAACACCCACAGACATGGTCACACAGTGGTTCCAATGAGACATTTCCCCAACTGAGGGCTCCCTCAACCCAGGTGTGTCCAAGTTGACACTAAAGCTGTCTACCACAGATGGCTCAAAAGTTAAGAGCATCACAGGGTGCTCTTGCAGAGGACCCAGGTTTGATTCCCCAGCCACCGCACATGGTGGCTAACAACCAATCCATAACTCCAGTTTCCTGGGGATCCGACACACTCTTCTGACCTCCACAGGCACTGCATCCACAGGGTGCACTTTACACACATGCAGGCTATTTACTTGATATACATAAATAAAAATCATAAAAATATTTTTAAAGATTGAAAAAGTCCTGGAAATAAACAGAGGAGATGGTAAATGTACTTAATGCTTTTAACTGTACACTTAAAAAAGGAGTTAAAATGCTAAATTTTGTTACGCATATTTTTTTTTCCTTTTTTTTTTTAGTTTTATTTTATTTATTTATTTATGTGTATGAATGTACTGTCTGCATGCAGGTTTGTGCGCCCGTGTCGGGCCTCATTTGAGCCCGCGACATGAAGTTTGTTTCAGAATATAGACTCGTCAGAGTTTACCCCTGGAACTGGAGTTTCTCCTGAATTGGAGTTACAGATGGTTCTTCAGCCGCCATGAGGGTGATGGGGATGGAACCGGTTCCTCTGCAAGAGCAGTCGGTTGCTCTTAACCCACTAGGCCATTTTTTCTTTTTTTCCCCTTCCAGGCCCCGTTACACATATTTTCATACAAAACATAGAGCTAGCAACAAATTTAAAGACAAAATTTAATACACATAAAACAAGGAAATAACCAACTACTACACATGTATTGAGAAATTTTTTAAATAAAAGATCAGAAACTATACCAATGGGATTAACACCAAGATACACTGTACTAGAACTGGACGCAAATGAAAGAAGAAAAATATGTGACAGACAAGGGGAGGAGGAAGACAAAGGACAATCAAAACAGCTTATCACCACACCTTCAACACTGTTTTTAACAGAAAACAATGGAATAACATCATAAATAGGAATGAACATTAAAATCAAAGGCTAAAGTAACACCTGCTAGTCACATAAATGCCAACTACCTGATAAAGCACCAAAATAACCAGAGATATCGCCTTAAGAGTGATGCAGTAAGCATTAATAACTGAGAAAATAACTAGAGGAAAAAACCAGAGATATCGCCTTAAGAGTGATGCAGTAAGCATTAATAACTGAGGAATAGCTAGAAATAATTGTTTCAGTTTACTGCTAACATTATGGATTTTTTTTCCCCCAAAATAGTGCAGAAAATAACAACCATGGAATAGCCAAAGTGGCTCTCTCACTCTGCTGGCGGGGGTTCTGGCCAAGAAGTGCACTGGGCAGTATGGACTGTCCTTATTTCTCTTCTACACAGCCTTCCTCAAAATATGGTAGCTGGGTTCCAAGAGTGATAGTTGCCAACACACATTAAAAATTTCACATCTTTGAAAGCTCAAAGGACGTATACAGTGTAACTCCTACCACATTCCATTCATCCTGCAAGTTATGTATATTCAGGTTAAAGCAGCCCTAATGTGAAAATCCAAAACCAGAAATGCTAAATCCAAAACACTGCAAAATAAAATGCTAAAATATTTGTTTTATGCACAAAATTATTCAAATATAGATAAAACTACCTCCAGACTGGTGTGCTTAAGAAGATATTAAATGAAACGAAGTGAATTCTGAGTTTAGATGTGGGTCTTATCCCCAGGATATCTCACTACACATATACCAATATTCTAAAACCAAAACAGAGAAGAGGACAGAGAAATAAGTATACAGATAGTATATATAATATAAATATAGAGAATGAGAGAGAGAGAGAGATGAGGAAAGAGAGACAGACCCAAAACCTGCAACACCCTAGGCCCTAAGCACCTTAGATAAAGAATATTCAGCACATAGATAAAAGGAAGGTGGCCATATCTGGGAACTATCTACCACACAGGAGCACGTATTAAAACTAAATGAAGTTATAAGACAACTGTAACTCAGAAACTGCAGGTGATCTGATGCCCTCTTCTGGCCCCCATGGCACTGATACACTATATACTTTACAAGACAAAACATTCATGCATATAAAAACATAATAATAATCCCTCCACCAGAAAACTCCTACAAACAAGTTTCAGTAATAGTGGCAGGATACAAAATCAACCAGAAAAATCAGTAGCCTTGTTCTTTACACCAACCAACAAGCAACTGAAGAAGGAATCAAGGAGACACTTCCCAATCACATAGCCTCAAAAAACAAAAAAATACCTAGTAACAAACCTAACCAAAGCCATTCTTCACAGGCATTGGAATAAAAAAAATCTTTAAATTCATATGGAACAACAAAAAGACCCGAAATAGCCAAAAACAACCCACGTGAAAAGAGCAATACGGGGGGGGGGGGATCACTATTCCAGACTTCCAAACTATACTATAGGGCTGTAATCATAAAAACAGCCTTGTACTTGGCACAAAAACAGAACCTGTTGACCAGTGGAACAAAACGAAGATCCAAACTTGAGCACATAACAATTTTCAACCACCTCATATTTGACAAGGGAGCCAAAAAAGACACAATGGAGGAAGATAGCATCTTCATTCAAATGGTGTTGGCCAAAAAACTGGATCCCAACTTGTAGAAGGAATAAAATTTAAACCCCTGCCTCTCACACTACAAAAATCAACTCAAATAGGATCCAAAGTCCTCAAAGTGAAACCCCAAAACTCTAAAGGTGATAAAGAAAAAGTTGACAGCGACCTATAAGACATGGTGTAGAAAAGACTTCCTAAATCAGACAGCAGTTGCTCAGGAGTAATAAGATCCACAATTGACAAGTTGGGACCTTATTTAAACTCAAAGGTTCTGTATAGGCCAATAAGAAACAATCAGGGAAGTTGAAGAGAAAACCCACAGAGTGAAGGAAAACCTTCACTGCTGATACATCTGACAGAGCATTAACTTCTCAGAATATATTAAACTACTCAAAAAACAAGGAAGTAAGGAAACAAATGACTTCACTCAAAAGTTAGTTAAAGAGCTGAACAGAGACTTGACAAGGAAATGAAATGGCTGAGAAACATCCTTAAAAAATGTTGTTCAAACATCACTACTAATTAGGGAAATGTAGATTAAAACTACTTTTCAGATATCATCTCACTCTTGTAAGGGCTGGCTAGGATCAAGAAACAAAATGATACCAAATGCTGGGGATAGGATGTGGGAAAGGGGAACACTCATCCCACTGCTGGTGGAAATGTAAACTCATACAACCACTAAGGAAAGCAGTTTGGAGAAACCTTATTAAAAAGACTCAAAATGAGCCTACCACTTGGACCCAGCCATTACCACTTCTGGGAATATATACCCCCACAAGTCATCATCCTACCATAGAGATACATGAATAGCCATGTTTATTGCACTCTCTTTCACAATAGCAAAGAGATGGAAACCAAACCCAAGTTTGTGCCTCAACCAAAGAGTGGATAGAGAAAATGGGTACATCTACAGAACGGCACAGTAGTACATATGCAGTGTAAAGAAAAGATGTACCTTTGGTCATGATGGATGATCTTCTTATTGTGGGTCTGTATGCGATTTTGTCAGTATTCTGTTTAGAATATTTCATCTGTGTCATGAGGGAGATGGGTTATTTAATTCTCCTTTTTAGTTGGATCTTGCCCAGTTTTGGTAATTAGAGTGATGTGGCTTCATAGAAGGAATTTGGAGAGGAATCCCTCTGAATTGTTATACTTCTAAACAGTTTCAAAAATAATGCGTGTGTAGTCTTTTTTGAAATGTTTATAGAATTCTGCTGTGGAAACCTCCTGGGCCTGGCTTTTTTTTTTAGTTGGGAGGCTTCTTACTAATCCCTCTATTTCTTCATAGTTTATGGTCTGTTTAAGCTACTGTCTCCTCTTGGCCAAGCTTTGTTGGTATTCCAAGATTTCAGATATTTCACATTTTCTTCAGGTTTTTCCAAACTTGTAGAATATCAGGTTCTTGTAAATCCCATATTAATTTTCTCTTGATCTTTTCCTTGGGTCCGTTGAGATAATTTCCCTTTTCATCATCGGATTATTGATTTTGGAGTGTTCCTTCTTTCTTTGTTTTACTGGTGCTAGAGGTCTTCTATCTTGTTTATTCTTTCAAATAACCAACTTTTGGCTTTGTTGATTTTGTATTGTTTTCTTTTGTTCCTAATTCCATTGATTTCTGCTCTGATTTTTGTATTTCTTCCTGTCTTTGCGTTTGAGTTCTCTGCTGTTGCCCTCTCAAGTGCTTTTAGGCCTGTAGTGTTAGAATTTCATTACTTGTGCCTTTCTGTTTTTCTAATTGAGGCACCCAGGGCTATAAACTTCCCTCTTAAAGAGGACGCTGCTTTAAGGTATCCCCATAGGTTTTGTGTTTAGTTGTATGTTCATTTTATTCAGGTTCACCGGAATGTTATTTCTTTCTTTATCCCCCATTAGTGGATCTCAAGACCTCCCCACGACAGGAAACAGATGACCCACTTTTGCAGGACGTTTCAAGAGATACCCCCATGCATAGTCCCCTGAAGACTTAGTACCTCTGAGAGCAAAGAAAAACTTATTTCCCTTAGGTCCCTCAGGCAAATCTGATATGGCATTAAGTATTGTTAAGCACCCAGTAAGGCTAAGTTACACCAGCCTTATACAACATACGAAAATCAAAAAACATCAAGAACACATAAACGGAATCAAAGACAAAAAAACACAACACCATTCATCTCAATTGACTGAAAAGAGCCTTTGACAAAACTCCAGCATCCTCTATCTTAAAGTCCTAGAAGGGAATTGGATTTGGAGGATCATTCCTCAATGAATCAAAGCCATATACAGGGAAACCCACAGCCAATTATCATCCTAAATGGGGAAATGACAGAAACTTCCCTTTAAACAGTTAGAAACTCGGCAAGGTTGCCCCCTGTCACCACTCCTCTTCAATATTAGTGCTTGAAACACTTGCTAGAGCAATTAAGGCAAGAAGAAGGAAATTAAAGGAACACTAATTTGGAAAGATGAAGTCAAGCTATCTCTATTTGCTGATGATATGATGTTTACTTAAGGGATGCCCAAAAAACTCCACCAAAAACTCCTAGAATATTAAACAGCTTCAGCAAAGTGGCAGGATACAAAAAATTAACCTTTAAAAATCAAAGGCCTTTCTTTTACACCAAGAACAAGCAACTGGAGAAAGGAATTCAAAGAGACCTTCCCAACTCACCAATAGCCTCAAAAAACAATTTAAGATACCTAGAACAAACCTAACCAAAGAACATCAAAGACCTCTACAACAAAAATTTTAAACCCTTAAAGAAAGAAATTGAAAGAAGACCTCAGAAGATGGAAAAAAACCCTCCCATGCTCATGGATGGGAAAATTAACATTGTAAAAATGTCCATTTTACCAAAACCCTTGTATAGATTTAATGCAAATCCCAATCAAAATCCCCAAGAGTTTTCTTCACAGGCTTGTGGGAAACAAAAGTTTTCTTAAATTCATTTGGAAAAACAAAAGACCCCGAATAGCCCAAATCAATCCTGAGTGAAAAGAGCTACACAGGAGGGATTCTCTATACACAGATTTTATACTATACAACAGGGCTATAGTCATAAAAACAGCCTCGGTACTGGCACAAAAACAGACCTGTTTGACCAATGGAACAAAACTACGAAGATCCAAATCTGAGCACATACAATTTCAGCCATCTCATTTGACAAGGGGGCCAAGAAAAACCACAATGGAGAAAAGACAGCATCTTCAGCAAGTGGTGTTGGCAAAACTGGATCACCACTCTGTAGAAGAATGAAAATTAAACCCCTACCTCTCACCCTGTTAAGTCAACTCCAGATGGGATTAAAGACCGCAAACGTGAAAACCCCAAACTCTGAAGGTGATAAAGAAAAAGTTGGCAGCAGGACTACAAAGACAATTAAGTGTAGGGAAAAGACTTCCTAAATCAGACAGCAGCTGCACAAGAATTTAAGGTCGACAATTTTGGACAAATGGGACCTCATCAAACTCAAAAAGCTCTGTACATCAAAAGATAAAACAATCAAGGAAGTGAAGAGAAATTCCCACAGAAGTGGGAGGGAAACCTTCACTGCAATACATCTGACAAAGCTATGATTCCAGAATATATAAACTACTCAAAAAACAAAGAAAAAAAGAAAAAACAAATGAACCTGCTCAATAGATGGAGCAAAGAACTGACCAGAGACTTCACAAGCGAGGAATTAGAGATGCCTGGAGAAACACCTTCAAGAACTGAAATAAACAACCATAATGACACAAATAGAAAAAGGAAAAAAAAAACCACTTTAAGATATCATCTTACTCCAATAAGACTGGCTAGGACCAAGAAAAACAAAATGATACCAAGTGGCTGGAGAGGTTGTGGGGAAAGGGGGAACACTCATCCACTGCTGGTGGGAATGTAAACTCGGTACAGCCACTATGGAAAGGCAGTATGTTGTGAGAACCCTTGGAAGACTTGGAATGAACTTGCCACCCGACCCCCAGCCATACCACTCCTGGGCCATGTACCCCAAGACTTTTACCCACCACAGAGATACATGCACGGCCCAGTTTATTCAGCTCTCTTCACAATAGGCAAGGAGCTGGAACTCAACCTAAATGCCCCTCAAACTGCTAAGAGTGGCAGTTAGAAAAAAGTTGGTACATCTACAAATGGAGGTTCTATGCAGCAGTAAAGAAAGACGACATCATGAAGCTTTGCAGGAAAATGGCTGGAGCTAGAGGACATTCATGCTGAGTGAAGTAACACATTCCCAGAAAAACAAAGACGAATGGTATCCCTCATCTGTGGATGCTAGTGCCAATTACCCAGTGTGTATTTCTGTTGTTAGGCCCCCTGAGCTTTTGTACAAAGCAGTTTGGCATAATGCATTTTTGGAAACAACAACAACAAAAAAGACTTGCATCAAAGAACTGACTGAAACAGTGAACTCTGCTCAAAACAGTCAACTTCCCCATGGAAAATATGAGAAAGACTAAGAGATGGAAAGCATGTTTGGCAGAATGCATGAGCTCTGGCGGGGTGGGGGAATGAGCGGGAACACGGGTCTAGATTTGTTAAAAATAAATAAATAAATAAATTTATGTGAAAAAAAAAAAAAAGAAAGATGACACCATTAATTTTGCAGGTAAATGTATAGAACTAGAAGAGTTTATGTTAAGTGAAGTAACACGGTCCCAAAAAAACAAATGATGAATGGAATCCCTCATCTGTGGATGCTAGCACCAAGTGCCTAGTTGTGGGGTAGACTGAGCAACGTTGACGTTGTATTCCTTGTGATCTGAAGACAACTGCTCTTGTATTGTGAATCTCTATACAGGTTCTGGAACTAGCCTACCATTTATTTTCAGACTTTGGATTTTTGGTATATGATGGTGGGTATATATGCATATTTTGGAGTAGTATGGAATTAAAATGGAAAAATGTGAATCAATAAATATGATATGGAAATAACATACAGTTTCTTTTCAGAAGATACAATTTTAATATAAGTGAGATGTATCAGGCTGGTGTAACTTAGCCTTACTGGGTGCTTAACAATACTTAATGCCATATCAATTTGCCTGAGGGACCTAAGGGATAAGTTTGTTCTTTGCTCTCAGAGGTGAACTAAGTCTCAGGGGACTATGCATGGGGGTATCTCTTGAAACGTCCTGCAAATGTGGGTCATCAGTCTTCCTGGGTGGGGAGGTCTTGGAGATCCACTAATGGGACTTCAGCTAGTTCCAGTCTATAAAGAAGAAAGTCTGCTCATGCTTCAAAAAGGGAAGGATGGTCTAGCAAGACCTGACTTTGTCCTCAAGTGGATGGAACTGGTAAATGAAAAGCTAAAAGGATTCAGGGGCTCCTAGCCACCCCCCCAAAAAAAATAAACCCCGAGTGACCCCTGAGGACCATATCCTAAACTGACCTTGAGAAAACAAAAACCCTGGTTAATCTGGGCTAACTGTGTGGCCTTAAACATCCAAAAGGAAAGTATAACCAGAAATAAATAAATAGTAAAGCCTGAGAAATTGTACTTAAGGTATAAACCTTGAGATCTTAGTAAAAAGACAAAAAGGAAAAAAAAAAGAGAGCACTGTCATTTGGCCTGTCTTCAATTCTTACTGGCAAGTGCATCTACTCTGTGGCAGCCACTGCTTTTGCCAATTCTTCAAAGACATGAGACACAGCATTTTAACCCTCCAATATGGACTGAAGACTCATGTCTCTCCAAGAATCCTCCAAACCTTCAATGCCAGATGAGGACTACTAAGGTATCCAGCTTTTGGACTGAGCAGCTACTGAGATTTCAGCCTCGTCTGAGTATAGACTGCCATTGTTGGACTACCCAAGCTGTATCATGGAGGCCAGTACAGGAAGATCAAGACAGGATGCATGCTTACTGGACCTCATTTGGGTGACCATGGGAGGGAAAGACCCCAGTGTGGAGCACAAGGGCAAGATTGATGGTTGTTTGGAGGAACCTTCAAACATTTCCTTAAGGAAAACATGACATATTTTAGCAAAAAAAAAAAAAAATCCTCCAATTCAGGTGATATGTATATGTATGTATATGTTTATGTATGTACATAATTATATATATATACATACACACACACACACACACACACACACACATATAATCAATACAAGTTGGGGAGAACAACAACAAAAGAACTGGAAAAAAAAACTCTGGAAGGACTCGGAAAGAGATGGAGGACATGTGTGGCAGAGTGTGGGAACTTGGGTGAGGTGGGGGGCATGGACAGGGAAGTGACTCGAGATTCAATTGAGAAATGATGTACGATGTATGGAAAAGGTTCAAAGTTAAGAACAATTAAAAAATAATAATCCAAAAAAATTTAAATAACTTGTCTAAACTTTTGCAAAAAGAAATCTCATCAAATTATGCCAGTCCTTTAACAAAAATGTATCACTAGCAGGAGTTGAATTATGATGGTATCACCAACCAAGATTGGTACTACTTTAAAATACTCTACTTTGAACAAAGAAAACCAGGATAAGAATTTTATCTATACAAAAAAAGTCTCAACTCTAGTCAACAATAAAGAACTGGATAATTACGAAGATTAACAAGAGTATTTTTTAAGCCTCTGGTATTTTTAACTTCTGTCAACAATAGAAAAAAAGAGTTAGTTCTAAAAAAAGACAGGCTGGGGCTGGAGAGATGGCTCAGTGGTTAAGAGCACAGACTGCTCTTGCAAAAGACCCGGGTTTGATTCCCAGCACCCACATGGCAGCTAAGAACCATCTCTGACTCCAGTTCCAGGGGAATCCGACGTCCTCTTCTGACCTCCATGGCACTGCACGACACAGGTGCACCAACCTACATGCAGACAGTATATTCATACGCATAAAAATTAATTAATTAATTAATTAATTAATTTTAAGAAAAAGGCTGATTCCATTTATCAATATGATTTCTTTTTTGTAAATTCTGCCAGAAAGAACATGGTTACTTTAATACTAATATAAACTTGTAAGAATTTAAATATAGCTTTAAATTATTCCTAAAATCATTTAAAATAGTTTCACTTTATGGCATAGAACCCCAAACTCATTTTTAAATAAAAATAAAGGCATAAGTTAACATACTCCTTCCAACATTTGCTTGACTAGGTTGTTCTCACCCTCTGAATTCCTCCTTTTTAAAATAAAACAAAACACTGCTTCAAAGCCAGAACTAACAGCCCCTTCTATAAGTCAAAAGACAGTTTAATGTACTTTCCCTAACACTGTAGGCTGCACATTCCATGAAATTTTGTTGTTGTCCTTTAGACTTCTTCACTACAAAGCAAGTGCCGTAAAGTTAAGACCTATTTATGTGCCACTTCAAAGTTTGGTCAGTATTTAACCCCTGCTCTGTACCTAACAAAGTAATGAACTAGAATTTTTTAAAATTCTGCCTTTTTCCTAAAACAGGTGTTCTAGGACAACTCAATGACAATAATAATAATAATAATAACCAACTAATAATAGTCAACTAACAATAACTTTTAACTACTCAGCCTTGTAGACTGGCCAACTAGATTTAAGGAAGCTTTAATGTTACACATACAAATAGAAGAGTGTAAATTAACTACAGTATACTTACTGTTCTACCATGGAGAATTAAATTGTTACTACTTTGTTTCCAAATGAACTAAACAACTGAGCCAAAATAAACTTTATTTTCTTTTGTTACAAAGCCAGAGGTTAAATCCACCTAACTACAAAATAATTTTAAGGTTGCTTCTAGTCAGGCTTATGTGAGAACACATAAAACTTCAGAAAAGAATTCCAAGGAATGTGTGGAAACAGAAGACATAATTTGGAAGACAAGCACTATTCCATGCAGACTAATCCTAAATGAGTAAAGTAATACATAAATATAAATAGCATCTGTTAGTGGTTATTTAGAAATAAGTTTGCTAAGAAATGACAAGATTTGTGAAATAAAATGTTAATGAGATTTGGGGAAAAGTATCCAAAAGTAAACCACCTCAGCTGATTTATAACATCAGACTTAGACCTTTCTTTCATTTAGTCTAAAGAAAAAGAGCCAAGTGTATTGACACAGGCCTGAAATCACAGCACTTCTGAGACAGAAAGAAGCAGGGCTGGAGACCAGCCTAGCTAGACCATTCTCAAGAGAAGGAGAGAAAGAGAGAGAGAAGCCAAAAGCATACAAGAGCCTTGAATGAATATCTAGCTGGATGAAAGTCTACTTATGAGTTGTCCAGCACATTCTTTTTTTTAAATTTTTTTTATTATTATTTCTGTATGTGTATGAATGTACTGTCTGCATGCAAGTCTGTGCACCCGTGTCGTGCAATGCCACGGAGGTCAGAAGAGGGTCTCGGATTCCCCTGGAGCTGGAGTTCTCCTGGAAATGGAGTTTCAGACGGCTCTTGGCCGCCATGTGGGTGCTGGGGATCAAACCCGGGTCCTCTGCAAGAGCGGTCAGCGCTCCTAACCACTAGGCCATCTCTCCAGCCCCGTCCAGCACATTCTTAATAGCAGTATCTATGAAAGAACAGACCCAATAAATTCTGTGTTTAGCATAATACTACTACTGGTCATGATCCAGTAATAGATCACAAAAACCATTTGCTAAAATGAAGTGGAAGAAGATATAAAATACCAGAGTACAACACACTTATAAGGGAAAGTATAGTTTCTGTTATCTGAAACTTCTGATTAAACCATCATTATAAAATGTATTTCTGAAGAGATGGCTTGGTGGTTAAGAATACTTGCTGTTCTTCCAGAGGACCTGGGTTCAATTTCTCGCACCCACATAGTGGCCAACAACCATCCAAAACTCCAGTTCCCGGAGATCCAACACCCACTTCTGGCCTCTGCAGGCACTGTATGCCATGGGTGCACTTACACATGCAGGTGATACACACATACACATAAAATAAGAATAATAAATAAAATAAAATGCATTCCTAAATATGGGCTGCACTTTTTAAAAATCTGTGAAAGCTAACTTTGTCTGTAAGCCCAGGACTATTTCTTTCTCCTCAAACACTGCAAAAATTAAGAACTCTGCACCACTATTACAAAAATGAAAAGTGGGGCTGAAGAGATAGCTCAGTGGTTAAGAGTACACTGGCTGCTCTTTTATAAGACCTGAATTTGAATCCCAACACCTACACAGTGACTAACAATAGTCCATTACTTTAGTAGATCTGATGACCTCTTCTGCCCTCTTTTGAGTACTGCACCACACAAGTGCACTTACATGCACGCAGGCATACCTATATACTCATACGTATATTTTCAAAAACTTTAAAAAAAATGTATCTTTGCACCAGGTGTGGTGGTACACACATTTAGTCCCAGTACTGAGGAGACGGAGGAGGATCTCTGTGAGATCAAGGCCAGCCTGGTCAAGGGCACCTGGGGCCACAGGAAGACCCTGTCTCAAAAATACCAAAAAAGAAAACGCTATATTTGGTGTATTAAAGCTGTGATGGTGTGCCTCTTAATTTTGTACCTTTCTATCCTATTTAAATTTTATAACGTATATGTAAAGTAATACTTTCAACGTAATGTTTTAAAGTATAATCATTATTGTCATTTTTTAATTAATTAATTTATTTATTTTATGTATATGAATGTACGTTTGCGCACCCGTGTCGTGCAACGCCGCCGCCGCAGAGGTCAGAAGGGGGCATGGGATTCCCCTGGAACTGGAGTTCTCCTGGAATTGGAGTTACGGACGGTTCTCAGCTGCCATGTGGGTGCTGAGACGAACCCGGGTCCTCTGCAAGACCAGTCAGTGCTCTTAACCGCTAGGTCATCTCTCCAGCCCTACTGTCATTTCTTTAAAAGATCAACAAGAAATCCAGGTAGTGACTTTATGATCCTTTTGCTTTTGGTCTACATTTCAGTTTTATACAAACACATCAGGTGTTTCTAAAAGAAAACTACTAGCTCAAGAAAAATAAAAGGAGTAAAAAAGTAAAGGAAGGTGTTCGGAGTTTAGGAATTTGTGCCTGTTTGGAGAATTTACTCGCCAGAAACTTCCTGCTGAGACAAGGTAGACACCCAACAGCGGTGCCCACGACTTTAAAGGCGTACCTCTTCCCTTAACATCCGAAGGCCGACCATACTATGCTGTGGTCTCACCACAGCCTGTTCATCTTTCTCCAACTAGCCTCCTCAAAGTCTTTGGAAAAGGTAGAATTCAGAAACTCCGCTGGGTATGACAGATTCTTAAACACTTGTTGAGTTGCACTTCACTTCTTTTGACCTAGACTACCTGTCCTCAAGAGACATAAAACCTTGTCGTAAAGACAAAATAAACTTGCACACAAACGACAAAGTCATTCTAAAAACTACTTAAATCTAACTTTTCATGATCACACTCTGAAAGTTTAAGTACACTGATATCCAGGACATGAGTACCAGTACATGGAGTTTGGGAATGAGTTAAAAGTTACCCCGGTGCCAACGCCAAAGAATGGATTCGCGCGCGCGTCCCCTTCTCACGCCCCCCACCACCCAGGAGCTAACCAAAGAAAGGAACCTCCAGTTCCAGAGTGCTAAAGAGCCATAACCACGCCTCCATTTGTCCCAACACAACTTGCACCCACCCGGTCTCCATCCCAAAATCAGTAGGAAAAAAAAAAACAAAAACAATTCCAAAGTCTCTGACCTGCTGCGAAGTGCAGGGGAGAAGACTTTCGGCCGGCCATATCCTTTGCATTCACGTTGGTCGCGTCCACCAACCTCTTCACCCGGGACACGTCCCCATTGCGACAGGCCTCCAGCAGCTCCCGCAGGGCCCCACTCACGGCCTGGACCCCCGGGCAGGGCGCCGCCGCCCCGACTCCCAGAGCTGCTGTGGCGCTAACTCCGGCCGCCTCGGGGCTCTCTGCCAAGCTCGAGCCAGGGGAGGATGGGCAGGAAGAGGACGAAGAAGTCGGGGAGGACGCCGCCGGGTTGTTCCCGCCACTGCCGGCTGGGCTGGGAGCGATCCCGACGGCGGCGGAAGCAGCCGGGACGGCGGGACCGGCGGCCACTGTGGAGACCGCGCCGTCCACCGGGTCCGGGGATCGCGGCCTATCGGGCGGATCCCTGCTGCCATCCCCCTCGGGCAGCGCCAGGCCGTGCCGCGGAGAGGCGAAAGGCGCCACGCCGCTGGCCGTAGGCGAGGCTGGGGTAGGACCCGGGGACAGGCTGGGGCTGAGCGGAGGAGGCGGTGGCGGCGCCGAAGCCCCTGGAGCGGGCTGGAGCTGTTGTTGATGATGGTGGTGATGATGCTGAGAGCGACGCGACGCCGCCATCTTCCCACTACCCCGGCTCTGTCACTGCGGCAACGGCCCCCTCTGCCCGCCCTCTCTTCCGGTCTCTGGACCAATCAGGATCCAGCACGCCGGAAAGGATACTGGCAGGGGCGGGTGGGGTCAGAGAGAAGGAGGGAAGTATTGGGAGCTCAAAGGACAGCCAGAGTGGGGGGCGTGGCGTCGAGTGGAGAGGCCGGCTTTGTGACGCTTTGGCGGGAGGGCTGGACCGATTTGAAAGCTGCTGAAAACCTTCCCCTAATTGGGAAACTTTCTGCTTTCCTTCCTTTATGCCTGCCAGCTTTGGTCTGACCAGTTCTTTTCTCATTTCTCTTCGCTTGCTCCAGAAACAGCTGTTGAGATGTAACTTCATGCATGCATCTCTTAAGCATGAAAAAATGGAACGAATACTAGATAACAGAATTGTTAGCAAGGATTAAATGAACTAATCCACACAAAATACTCGATAATATCCACTAGTATAATTAGCACATTGGAATTTTTTTTAATGCACTCTGTTAGGTCTTTTCCTTCCGTTTCCTCTTTCTGATAGGGGACAGGAGGGATGGATAGGGGCTTTCTGTTGTTGTTCTGTTATAAGGGTACATTTGCAGTTAATGACGCAGAAAGAAATTTGTATGTGAACACTTTGTAAATAGCTAAGTTTGTTCATGTTAACCTCTGACTTAGGTGGTGCCTTGAGGCAGGCTCAATGGTTTTGAGGGCTTGCAGACAGACGTTGATGAGGGAAAAGTGCAGCAGGTGCCCAGGCTGACCACCTGACTAAGGGGTGGTCACCAGTAGGGACCAGACTAAACTTTGAATGAATGACTGACTTTGTTCCAGTTTGTTAGATGATGATGACCTATAAGGCAGATCACTAGTATGTTAATCCTCTGTCTTCTCAAATTACATATGGGCTCTCAGACTAAAGCAGTTTAAAGACTCAGTTCTTCTCTCTACTCATTAGCGCTTGTGGTAACAGGCTGCACAAACTAGTCATTGGTTACAGTCCTGAAAGTTTTCTCACTCTATATGTGACTTCGCTAATACCCACTTTTTAAAAAAAATATTCTTTTTTTTAAGTTTTATTTATTTTTGTATGTGTATGAGTGTACTGTCTGCATGTAGGTTTGTGCACCCAATACCCACTTTTAAATGGTGCTTCATATTGCCAAAATTGGAATTCAAGCTTGGCCCTTTCCTGGCTGGGCACATTTAACCAAGCTGTTTATAACCAAACATTTTGTTTCCCTTTTGTAAAACTGAAATAACAAATTTGATAAATGTTTATTAAAATTATGATTATTTTTTTCTTATTCTGTCTGTAAGGTGGTAAGCCCACCTAAGTCAGGGATTCCAGGAAAACAACTGAGGCAGAATATCTGAGAAATAATTACCCTGGACTGTGTACCTGCAATCTGAGAAAAAGTTACTGCAATATCCTGCAATCACACCTCACCAGAGACCAGACCCAGGCCTCAGTCTCTCTCAAGATGCTCCTATTGATACCAGTCACAGGTCCCAGTTTCCCTCAAGATGCTTCTACTGATACCAGCCACAGACCCACCTAAGCCCATTCCCCAATCTCCTCAACTCCACTTCCTTGTAAACTCACTTCCTGTGTGCCTGGGTATAAAACTGCCATTTAGCAGACATTCTAATGCTGGTCATCCTAATCCCGACACAAGCAGGCCAGCTGCCATGCCTAAAATAAACCTGACTTCCTTTTCATCAGAATCCTGACATTTTCTCCTTTCTGTGCAGAGTCTCCCCTCAAAATGAGCACTGTCTTTGTACTTTTATTTCTTGCCTTAAATTTAGTTAATTGTATAAACGTTCTTTTTCATTTTTTATAAGTTGGTTTTTCACCCTTCCAATTTTGTCACTCCATTTCCCTTTCCCTCCCAAACTAAGATAAAAACCTGATTGCTGTCCACATGCACCTTACAATGCCATTTTCTGCAGGAGCCCTTTCTCTCTCCCACTGATAGATTTTGTATGCATGCCATCAAGAGATGTTGTCAATGAGTGGGATAGTCTCATTGAGATCTCTATTTTTTATCTATTGTTCAATAGTAGAGTAGGCACACACTTAGCAGCTTTAGTCCGACAGTGTGCACACAGAGACTCTGTGTCCTCAGGAAAAAGTACTATCAAGCAGAATATTAAGCAAAGTGATAAATTGGCCAACCATTAATAAATGTAATTAGCATTATGTTAATATTCCCATTTCAATAAATGGGTGAATTTGGCCATATCAACAGAATACAATGAGCTCAGGCACATAGTAAATGCCATTTAGTTTTCACTGAATCTGGGATTACAGATCATAACTCTAACATTATTCCTCCATTTTTTAAGATTTGTGCCCTTTTCCATAATGACACTTGACAAGGTGTGAGGCTGGATAAGCGAACACAGTGAAACTATACATTCTCCTAGTTTTTTATCTTTTTTCTTGCACAAATAGTATTTCATTACATAAAACAACCTAATTTGTAAATCTTTATACATTTCAAGGAACACATTCAGGTACCCTAAATAGAAATTTCAACAGGTGAAACTTAAATTTAAAACAATAAACATTGAGACAATGACTGTGGTCATTACTGCCCTACTTTTAATTTCTTATCCATGAATGTATCCTAAGAATGTATCCAAAGCACTAATGAGTAGTGATATCTAATTTGCAAAAAGGTGTTTCCACTACTTTCACAGAGTATTTTTCAGGTGAATGAAGCAAGGACTGGTCGTTTGTTCGCCGTTGGGACATTCCACAACTCTCCAATGGGCTTTCAGTGTTGGTTGATTACTATAAACCTTGAAGCACATCAAGATCCCATTTCCCAAGACTGTATTTCTTTTTTAGTCAATGACCACATGAGTTTCTCAGAAGGAAAACAGAGCAAAAGATTAAATTCTATTGGCTATGACAGTCATGATTAATAACAAAAGAATAAATTCCTTTTTCATCAAGATTTGGAGGGGTCTCATCAAGATGACTTCAGAGTAGAATACCAAACCAGCATGACTCTCCTGAATCTTAACTTCTTAATGCAGAGCAGGGGATAACACTGGGGCATGGGAGGTGAATCACTATGGTATGCTAGATGTCTGTATTTTACCTTTGATCCTTGAGTATGGCCTTCCTAATGGGAAACATAGGGAATGTCTCTTCTGGTCCCCTGATGGTTATTTACTCATACATTATGGAAAGAAGTAATGAACAAACTATTTCAAAATGCATCCATCATGTCTGTTTATCAGTACAAAATAAATAAGAAAAATCTCTGCTGGATAGAATAAAAAGACTGAATTGCCTGAAACTGCTAGTAATGCACTCTGAAAGTGCATTCAATCAATTGGAAATTGCCTTTTCACCCTCAGTGGAGAGTAGTGAAAGTACTTAACATTAAGTATTTATGAAGTTTATAGGCTTATGTGGACTAATGTTAAACTCTAAATATGAAAAGGCAGTTATCATGACCCACTCTGTGGTTCAACACAGTTCCATGAGGGATATATTTATAATACAAACAGCAAAAAATAAAGTCAAACTTGGCTTCCAATCACACATCTGAAAATTGATTGATTAATCTTGGTAGATATGCCACAGCTCTCTCAGTCTAAGAATCTGACTATCAGAGCACTGTCATTAAGGTTAAAAGACATAAACAGTTTATAGTACTCCTTAAATGTTAATTCTGTCCCTCACATACTACACATAAAATGTTACCAGAACTCAAAACCACTATTAATAACTTCTCAACTTCCTTTATGAAAAAGAGGAGAACTTGTGATGGTTAATCCTGGGTGTCACCTTGACTGGACTAAGGAACAAATAAGAGAAAAAGGACCTTCGGATTGGACCACCTCAACCCGGATGGCCCACCCCAAATGTGGGTGTTACCTTCTGCTGGAAGGCAGTATAAAGGGCCACAGCAGAGAGAACTGGTCCCTATTTTCCTGTGGATTGCCTCTCTCTCACTGGTGAGTTTGTGTTGCTGCTGTGATCAACCCTTCGGATCCCAGCCTGTACTGAGACCGGAAGATCTCCTGGAATCCATCGGGCCTTCAGCACCAGATTGGGACTACTGAGACATCCAGCCTTGCAGATTGAGCAGTTCCCTGGATTCTCAGCCTCTCCAGTGCGGCACGGCTACTGTTGGACTACTTGAGCTCTGTCATGGTGAGCAAATCAATAAATTGTATATAGCTATATATTCGTCCTGTTGCTTCTGTTTCTTTAGAGAACCCTGACTAATACAGATTTTGGTACCAGAAGTGGTTCTAGAGAAACAGAATTGAAAGGATGAATTTCTTTAGTGGGCTTGGTAGTTTCTGGAGCCAGCTCTCCAACTGCAGGCTGCTCTGCCTCTAGGTCCATATGATCCAGCAGACCCAATGGTGCTTGAGGTATCAGTGGCAGATAAGATGCCGTCTGGAGTCTGTGGCAGGCTCCCATAGGGAATCACAGCGGAGGCCCTTGGGATTTTGAAGTAAGGCTCTACCTTCATCTGCAAACAACTATCTCCTTTTGAGAGACAGCTCTTAACCTGCTATTGAGCCTTAGTGGAACTGAACATTTGAAATGGGCCAACCAAGTCACCATGGACCTGAGCTGCCCATCATGAGCTGGGTGTTATCTGACCCACCAGACCATAAAGTAGGACATGCCAGCAACAGTCCATATCAAATGGAAGTGGTACATATGTGACAGGGCCCGGGTGGGCCCTGAGGGCACAAGCAAGCTACATGAAGAAGTTGCCCAAATGCCTATGGTTCCCACTCCTGTTTACAATGCCTCCTGTGCTAAGCATGCACCTATGGCTTCAGGGGTTTGCCCTATGATCAGTTGACTGAGGAAGAGAAGACTAGGGCCTGGTTTACTGATGTTCTGCAGCTATGCAGGCACCACCAGAGGTGGACAGCTGCAGCATTACAGCCTATTTCTGAAACAACCCTAAAGGACACTGGTGAAGGAAAGTCTTCACAGTGGGCAGAACTTCGGGCAGTGCACATGGTTGGCATTTTGCCTGAGAAGGAGAAATGGCCAGAGGTTCGTTTATATACTGATTCATGGGCTGAGGCAATGGTTTGGCTGGATGGTCAGGTACTTGGAAGAAGCATGACTGGAAAAATTGGTGAGAAAGACATTTGGAGAAGAAGTATGTGGATAGAGCTCTCTGAATGGTCAAAGATGTGAAGATACTTGTTCTCATTGTAAATGCTCATCAAAAGGTGATTCTCGCAGAGGATGAGTTTAATAATTAAGTAGATCAGATGACTCATTCTGTGGATAGTCAGCCTCTTTCTCCAGCTATCCCTGTTGTTGCTCAATGGGTCCATGAACAAAGTGGTCATGGTGGCAGAGATGGAAGTTATGCATGGGCTCGACAGCATGGACTTCCACTCACCAAGGCTGATCTGGCTACAGCTGCTGCGAGTGCCAGATTTGCCAACAGCAGAGACCAACATTGAGCCCCCATATGGTGCTATTCCCCAGGGTGACCAGCCAGCAACCTACTGGCGTTGACTACATTGGACACTTCCATCAGGAGGGGACAGCATTTTGTCCTTACAGGAATAGATACTTATTCTGGTTATGGATTTGCCTTTCCTGCATAATTCTTTGCCAAAACTACCATCCAGGGGTTACAGAATGCCTTATCCACCATCATTATTCCTCACAGCATCGCTTCTGACCAAGGGAACTCACTTCCAGCCAAAGAAGTGTGACAGTGGGCCCCTGGTCATGGTATCCACTGTCTTACCATTGTTCCCCACCACCAGAAGCAGCTGGCTTGATAAACGATGGAATGGCCTCTTGAAGACACAGTTACAGCGCCAATTATGTACAATACCCTGGAGGGCTGGGGCAAGGTTCTCCAGCAGGCATATATGCTTTAATCAGCGCCCACTATATGGTACTGTTTCTCCTATAGCCAGAATTCATGGGTCCAGAACCCAGGGGTGGAAGTGGGAGTGATTCACTCACTATCACCCTAGTACCCAGTAGGAAAATTTTTGCTTCCTGTACCACGACCTTGCGTTCTGCTGGTTCTAGATGTTTTGGCTCCAAAGGGGGGGTGCTTTTGCCAGAGATACAGCAAACGTTCCTTGAACTGGAAGATAAGACTTCCCCCCTGGCCACTTTGGGCTTCTAACTGCCCTTAAGCCAACAGGCTACAGTGAAGGAATAACAGTACGGAGGAGGAATGGTTGATCCAGACTACCAGGAGGAAATTGGACTTTTTCTCCACAATGGGGGCAAGGAAGATTATGTCTGAAGGCAGGAGATGCTGTAGTGGCCTTCTGGTGCTACATGTCCTATGATTAAGGTCAATGGGAAAACTCCAACAAACCAAACCAGACAGGACAACAAATGGCCAGATCCTTCAGGGATGAGGGTATGGGTCACTCCTCCAGGAAAGTGTCAAGACTTGCAGAGGTGCTTGCTGATGTGGAGGAATACAGAATGGGTAGTAGAAGAAGGTAATCATAAATATCATCTGAGGCCACAGGACCAGTTGCAGAAATGTGGATTATAATAGATATTAACTTTTGTCCTATTTGGTTAACATGTGCTTTTTCATATATATATTGTATATTAGCAGATACTTGTGTTGTTCCCTTTTGAATGTTGCAACTGAGTAAGTGTTAAGTGTTGTCATATTTAGGTTATTGATACTGAAGGACTAAGTGTTCCTCAAGGACATTACCACCTACTCTAAATATAATGCTTTGCTATTGCACATGAGACACTTATAACATGTTAGAGTGGAATTATGACCTTGCCATTGTTGCAATTGACATTTAAGCATAACATAAGGAGAGGGCTTTTATGGGTGTCAAGTTGACAAGGGTGGACTTGTGAGGTTAATCCTGGGTGTCAACTGACTGGACTACGGAACAAAATAAGAGAAAAGGA
>VZQC01008190.1:729974-775713 GCA_009823505.1 Rhizomys pruinosus
TCTTCAGATTGGACCACCTCAACCTGGATGGCCCACCCCAAATGTGGGTGTTACCTTCTGCTGGAAGGCAGTATTAAAGGCCATGGCAGAGGGATCTGGTCCCTTTTTTCCTGCGGATTGCCTCTCTCTCACTGGTGAGTTTGTCTTGCTGCTGTGATCAACCCTTCGGATCCCAGCCTGTACTGAGACTGGAAGATCTCCTGGAATCCACCAGGCCTTGAGCACCAGATTGGGACTACTGAGACATCCAGCCTTGCGGACTGAGCAGTTCCCTGGATTCTCAGCCTCTCCAGTGCAGCACGGCTATTGTTGGACTACTTGAGCTCTGTCACGTAGGCAAATCAATAGATTGTATATAGCTATATATTCGTCCTGTTGCTTCTGTTTCTTTAGAGAACCCTGACTAATACAACTGGAAATAAATACCATTTACCATATAACAGAAATCTTAAGAAAAATTGATTTGTTCCTTATTTGATAATTTGGGATTCTTGTAAATCCTGATAATCTCCAAAATTTTTTGAAAAAATCACAGTAGAGCAGCATCTTACTATTTTCAAAAATATTTACACAAAAATCATGCCCCACTTATTTAAAAATATGAGCATACAGGACTGCTCTGGCCATACTACTGGCCAAAAGAAAAGCCACTACTCAAAAAAGAACACGGTTTCTTGAATGTGTTCTGATGCTTCTTTTTTTCCCATGGGAATTACATGAACACTTTTTGAAGGTTACACAATCATGAGTTTGCATAGAAGCTGTATTTAAGTTTCAGTTAAACTTGTGTGCTTATTCCATTCATGTATTGCTAATTGATCTACCTTGTGTGCAAGTTCATTAACAGTATTTCACATCTGTTAAGTACAGTTATTCTTTGGTGCCCTGTGCAATACCCCCTCAGCAAATCTATGAGCATGAAGCAGAACAATAACTTAACCAAGGCAGTGTGCCATTTTCTCACCTTAATCTTAGAGGAAGATGAATCATTCTTGTGTCAGAAATGCTCAAAGTGCCATTGGCTCAGATTTCTCTACACAGGTGTTATATTCTCTTGTCTAAGTTCCAACCAGAATCCTAAATGAATCAGAAAGTCATAGGTGATCAACATTTTCTCTACAGCTGCATTATACTAAGCTCACTGCATCAGAAAATTAAAAGAAAAAAATAAGACATGAAAATCACAGTAAGTCAAAGATTGCAGATATAACAAACTCCTAGTTGCTTTATAAGGTGATCTCTTACGATACACCAGGATCATCTTGATGATATGGAAATCAAGAATGTGGATTCTGCATGTTAAATGCTTGACTGTAAATCCTGGACTTGTGATTATCTATAGAATTAATACATTTGGTACCCCACATTTGGAGGGGGACATGTAAATGTATGTACATATATGGTAGAGGCCAGAGGACAACCTCAGGTGCCTTTTGGGGGGGTCCTTTTGAGACAGGGTCACCCTGTAGTCCCAGCTTACTTGGAACTTGCTCTGTAGACCAGGCTGGCCTTGAACTCCAAGAGATCCACCTCTTCTGCCTTCCAAGTGCTGGGATTAAAGGCGTGTGCCACCATGCCTAGCCTTGCCCATCCTGTTTTTTAAAGACAGGATCACACTGGTCTGAAACTTGCCAAGTAGATTAGGCTGGCTGGCCATTGAGTCTTAGAGATATGCCTGTCTCTTCCTCACACCTGGCTGTTTAAAAAAATAATGGGTTCTGAGAATCAAACTTAAGTCCTCGTGGTTGCAAGGGAAGTACTGCACCAACTGAGCTATATCCCCAGCTTCTGCAGCCCTACATTTTAACAGACATGGGTAAAAATGTATTCTACTTTAAACATAATCTTTTATACTAAAAACATTCCTCTCCTTATGAACATTTTTCTCAAAAATAATTAAAATCTACATGTAACTGCATTAAAGACTACCTCATCCAAAATATATGTATATACCTGTTATCCCCAAAAGTCCTAAGCATGTTTAGAAAGTTCCCAAAAATTCTAGAATGCATTGGTAAAGAATCGTGTAAATAGCTGACAATGCATGTATAATGATGTAATGGTTTATGAAAGTTTAGGGATAACCAATCAAAATAGAGCTGATGCAACGAAGCCAAGAAGATGATTTGTTGACATTGCCTGATGGATCACAAATACCACACATTGAAGTACTTATTCTCTCTGGTAAATAATGGGGCCAAGACCTGCCAGCAGAGGCCAGAAGAACTTATTTTACATTTATTTATTTATTTACTGAACAGCGGCACATGCCACAGCACATATGTGGAAGTCAGAGGACAGTTTTCAGGAATTGGTTCTCTTCTTCCACTGTGTGGAGTTCTGCAGACTGAACTTAGGTAATCAGTCTTGGTGTCAAGTGTTTGTACTCATTGAACCATGTCTCTGGCTCCTAATTCTCTTATGGTATTAATAACTCCCACACAGTCCTGATGATTTCTGTTCCCCCTTGAAACTAGAAACTTCACAAGCCAGGCCTCCATCTTCTACAAATCCTTCAACAAAACTGCTCCAAGCTCCACAGTGAAAATCTTTAGGCGTTCAATGATCTTCCCAGCCCAAAAGTTCCAAACGCCTCCACAATCCTTCCCCCAAACACCAAGGTCAGGTCTGTCACAGCAATACCCCACTCTTCTGTTACCAATTTCTGTCCTAGTTTGTCTTCCATTGCTGTGACAAAACACTCTGACCGACACCAACTTGGGGAGGAAAGGGTTTATTCAGCTTACATCTCCTGGGTCACAGTTCATCACTTAGGGAGCCCAAGGTAGGAACTCAGGGCAGGAACCAGGAGGCAGGAGCTGAAACACAGGCCATAGAAGAATGCTATTCACTGGCTTGCTCCCCAGGCTCATGCCCAGCCCGCCTTCTTATACTGTACACAACCACCTGCCCAGGGTGGCACCACTCATTGTGGGCTGGGCCCTCCCACACTGCTCAACCATCAAGACAATAACACAGATGTGGCCACAGGCCAATCCAATGGAGCCAACTCCCCAATTGAGGCTCCCTCAACCCAGGTGTGTCAAGTTGACACTAAAGCTATCCAGCTATACCTACCCCTTATAGATGGTTTTACCTATTCTTTGATTAGATTCAAGGCTTCATTTTTGTATTAATCAAAAAGATAAGCTTACTCTTATTTTTCTAGCAAGTACATAAGAGAGTGGATTAGTGTGCCTCAATTCCTGTACTGAAACTCTTCATGATGAGTAGAAGATGAGGCCTTTGAGAGATAATTAGGTCAAAGAGGGTTCCTATATGGAATTAATGTCCTTAGGAAAAGGTCCTACGCCCTTCCCACTTTTCTTCGTTTCCTTACCACAAGTCCCTGGCCAGGAGCATACCAATATCTTGATTCTGGACTTCCCAGACTCTAGAAATATGAGAAGTTAAAGGTTTGTTGTATTAATTACCTAATCCATGAAAACGTTGCTATAACAGCCCGAACTGATTTGGACAGTAGAAGAGGGAGAGAATGTGGGAAGTAATTGACATGAATGTTAAACTTACTATTTATTTATTTATTTATTTATTTTTAATTTATTTTCATATGTGTATAAATGTATTGTCTGCATGTAGGTTGGTGCACCCGTGTTGTGCAATGCCTCTGAGGTCAGAAGAGGGTGTCGGATTCCCCTGGAACTGGAATTAAAGACGGTTCTCAGCCACCATGTGGGTGCTGGGGATCGAACCCCGGTCCTCTGCAAGAGCAGTCAGCGCTCTTAACTGCTAGGCTATCTCTCCAGTCTCTAAATTTACTATTTAATGAACATTAAACTTACTGTTGGAGAGTTGGATTGAATTGTTTTGGACTTTTGTTTTCTTTGGGGTCAATGCTAAGAGAGGTAAGACTTTTATACTATACTTTTTTTTTCTTTTTTTGTAGACCAGGCTGGCCTTGAACTCACAGAGATCCACTTGCCTCTGCGTCCCGAGTGCTGGGATTAAAGGCGTGAGCCACCAGGCCCCGCTAAGAGGGGTAAGACTTTTAAAATGTGACATTTTGTCTTGATTTTGGCTGAATAAGCAGGCACTAAATAAAGAGACTGCCACACAAACTGAACTGTTGTACATTTCACCCACAATTCACAAAGGAAGTAGCTCTAAACTAGCCCACTTCCTCTGTAGACCTGGCTGGCCTCGAACTCACAAAGATCCACCTGCCTCTGCCTCCCAAGTGCTAGGATTAAAGGCATGCGCCACCATGCCTGGCCCACTTTAAAGCCAGGGCAATTCAAGAAACAGAATCAAGAGAAATTTCTTTGGAGAGTGTTATTAGTGGGCTCTAAATACTAGCCCTAATAAAAAGTGCTCTCCCTCCCTCTACAAAATCATTCACTGGACTTGGTATGTGGCTGTGGATTGTGCTGCAGACAGTGGATCCACAAGGGAGGGATTAGGGAGGGATTTAAAATGATAGGATTATCATTTATAGCTAAAAAATGAAAAAAAAAAAACAGAAAGATGCAGGACAGTTATGGCAGAATACATGATCTGGGATGGGGTGGGGGTGGGGGGGGAGGGAAAGGGAAATATGTCTGATCTGAATTCGAAAATGATGTACGAAATGCACAAAGCATCAATAAAAATTAAATTAAAAAAAATAAAGTGATAGGCTCTGACTGTTCACCTAAGGTGACATAGCAGAAAGATGCAGTAAGCTGCTCTAGCCTGAACTGAGATTCAGGGTGACATGAGGAAGATGGTGGGGGTCAAAATTTGCATGTATTTTTCATGAGGCAGAAGCTGACCTGTGTGATAAAAGGAGTTTGGTCATTTTTGCAGTCTGCTCAATAACACTGCTTCAGGGTGGAACTACAGTTACTGGAGAGTGAAGAGAAACTGCAAACATCCAGCCAACAGAAAATCACAGATAATGAATGGAATCTAGGAATCTCAGCAGGGCTTCTGAAGAACCCACTAGGCACCCCTGAGAAGTCAGTTCTGGTCATCCATTCTACCCAAAGTGACTCCATTCCAAACATGTAACATGCTCAGAGGGGACCACAAAACAATAGTTTTCTGTCCCTTACATCTCCTTTCTGTCTGCATTGATCCTAAAGATAAGCAGACTTCAAGGCCACACTGTGTTAGTCACAGTTCCTCAGAGAAACAGACCATATACATATGTGCATATGTTGTATGTCTATACATATATGTATATATGCACATGCATATATGTTATGAAGGTAGACTGTGACATCCTACAATCTACCATAGTAATCTGGAAAATGAAGAAAACTGGTGGTATGATTGAGGCCAAGTCCAGAGGCCTTAGAATGGATAAGGGGAAGTCCTGGTCTAAGCCCCAAAGTCCAAGAGCCAGGAGCTCTGATGTCTATGGACAAGGAAAGTGGATGTCTTGACTTAAACAGAGAGAATAGATTTACCTCTGCCTTTTTGTTTTATTCAACAAATTCAATGACAGAAACACCCTCATAGACTTACCCAGAAATAATATCTTGCCAGCTATCTTGTTATTACTTAACCAAATCAGGTTAACTTTGGAGGGGGCTGGAGTGATGGCTCAGCAATTAAGAGCATGTACTACTCTTTCAGAGGATCCAGGTTCAGTTCCTAACACCCACATCAGGTGGCTCATAACTGCCTATTCCAGTTCCAGAAGATCCGACCCTCTGGCCTCTGTGTGTACCTGCACATACATGGTGTACATAAAGTCAGACAGGCATACGCACATGCATGCTTACATACATAAATAAAAATAGTATATATTGAAAAAATAACTTTTGAGGCCTCCATTCAAAGTGGATACAGAAAGGGAGAAGGTTTAAATATGAATAATTCTGCTACATTGAAGGCTTCATGGAACCATACATCAAACAACAGTAGTATTTCTGTTTTACATAATACTGAAGACATCAGAGACACTCAATTAATATGAGTCAGCTAGGTATATCATGAAGTATCATGTGATGATCCCCCATCTCATTCTACATGGGGAGGGGAGATGACATTGGGCATTAGAAAGCCTGCTTTCTGATTGTTTCTGACACTCCCCATGGGTTGAATGTCCCACATAATCAGAGTGCCTGGAATCATACCTCCAACTGTATGAGAAAGCTGCATGTCAACCAAGAGAATCGAAGCACAGGATTATAAATACCAGTAATAGCTTTATAAAGTATCATTTCGTCTCTTAACTTGCACTGTACATTTGAACATTCACCAAGCTGTTACAATGGTGTCATTTGGATTTATATCTCAAGTGTACTTACACTTATACTTCACGAAGGGATCTGTTCTATTATCACAGAATGTTATATTGGATTCCCTTTCTAGTCACTTAGAAAAAAAAAGCAAGAAAGAAAATGGATAAAAATGACTAATGTGGGTAATTGTCTTTACAATCCTTGCCAGTACAGTTCTCTCAAGTTCTTTTTATCATTTTTCTTTTGGCCCTCTGAGAAACAAATCCTTTGGGAAATTTTAACTTATTGAAAATCTATATACTTCAGCCAACTCATTCTAAAGAGCAAGAGCATCATTATGGATTTTCTGAAGCACAAAAAGAGGTGCTTAACCTTAATTATACCAGGCTTTTATTGATTTGGTTCACTTAATATCTTAAGCCTCAATTAACACTGGAGAACTTATAATCATCATTATTCAGACTTGGAGAGGTGGAGAAGTTCAGAAGAAAAGCAGTTACCATGAATGGCAAGCTCTCCCGTGAAGGATATGTGGATCAAGATGGGGATCCTAATGGCTCTTGGTAGCTATTGAGTACATGTAGGTATTTATTGATCAAATGAACAAAAAGCAGATGTAAAGCATCAAAAATAAAAGTTGACTAAATAGCTTCTTTCAGAAGTATATTACAATAATAAGAATGACACTGGTAGTATCCATTTGCTGAGTTCTTGTGACATGGCTTCCTCCATGGAGACTGCTCAGCTAGCCCACCACCTTGTCTGACTTGAAAGTCTGTGTTCTCATTTTCTTTTATATTTTACTGTTCTTCAGAAGCTTGGCTTTTACATTGTCAGTGATATACATTTATCAGTGAATCAGCTGCAAAGGTTCTTTTCTCACTATGACTTACTATCAGTGTCACTGGAAACAGTGGAATGTTTGTTGAGAATACATCTATTTTTTTTAAACACAAAGGCATTGTCCTGTGGCAATGAAATACAACCATATATTTATACCCAAATTATGACTCCACTCTTACCTGCTCAGTGATAAAGAAGCAGAATTTTTCTAGGTCTCTCCTTTCCAAATATGTTCTAAGATTCTTGGGGTTGCTCATGCCTAGCAGTGAATTAGTTCTCCCACAGCTGCTTCTCGAAGGCAAATGTGAAGGATCAGATTCCTCTGTCCTTTGATGTTGAGCAGAACTTGTCTGGTTCTCTTGGATCTCTCTAGCTGAATGGAACTGCTCAAGTCCTGGCACTTCTACTAAGACGTCTGGGAATCACCACCTGCTCGTGGGCCCACTTGAGTGTAATTAGCCAATCTGGAAAGTAAAATGAGAGCATATATAAAGATATTTAGAGAAACTATGTCAGCCATCCTGCTTCCTGATGTGTTTCTATAATTAACGTTCTCCAAAGCAGTCATTGGCGTAGCAAAAGACACAAATGTTATGAGGGTATTTATTTCTGAAACTGATGTATTTGTTCTAGCCATGGTAGAGTTTTCTTAAATAAAATAAATATTACAAGTGAACTTAGAAATAAATTCACTTGTAATATTTATAAAAACATTTTATAGCTGATAATAGTGGCCCACAATGTTGGAATCCCAGTCCAGAAGTCTAATGTCTACAGCCAATTCTTTTCTGTTCTTTAGAATTATTCTATTAAATTATAAATGAACAATACCTTAACTCTACACATTTTTCTTTTTTTTTTTTAATTTTTTTTTATTATTTATTTCTGTAATGTGTATGAATGTACTGTCTGCATGCAAGTGTGTGCACCCGTGTCGTGCAGTGCCGCGGAGTTCAGAAGAGGGTGTCGGATTCCCCTGGAACTGGAGTTCTCCTGGAATTGGAGTTTCAGACGGTTCTCAGCCACCATGTGGGTGCTGGGGATCGAACCCGGGTCCTCTGCAAGAGCGTCAGTGCTCTTAACCGCTAGGCCATCTCTCCAGCCCCTCTACACATTTTTCAAAGAAAAATGTTATGAATTATTATTATAGGGTGCTGGCTAAAAGGTTTTCATAACTTAGAGAAAAATTTTAAAAGTTTTCAAATGTATTACTTGAAATTAGCAACATTGCATTATGAAACAAGGAACATTTTGACATTCTTGTTATGAAGATCACTGCAAAGAAAAAATAATTAGAGAAAACTCAAGGACTGTTTTTTGTGTTTTTGAGGACAATACTTCTTTTTCAGTCTTTTTTGAGACAGGGTCTCCCTGTAGTACCAGCTGGCCTAGAACTCGCTATGTAGACCAGGATGGCCTCTATCTCACAAAGAGCCACCTGCCTCTGGCTCCTGAGTGCTGGGATTAAGGCACATACCACCAACAATTCTTCTTGCACAATAAGGTAATGTTATGAAATAACCCACACCTCTCACAAAAAGGCTCCGTGCACCTGCTCTGGGTCTGCCATATCATTGGACATTCATGCATGACTGAACTAAGACATTTCTCAAGGTTTCTGTTTATTTTTAAAATGTATATATTTTAAGTGTTTATAGGTATGTTTTGCCTGCACATATGTAAATGCACCCATGTCATGCAGTGCATGTGGAGCCCAGAAAAGAGTGTCTGATGCCCTGGAACTGGAATTCCAGACAGTTGTTAGCTGCCATGTAGATGCTGGAGACTGAACCTGAGTTCTCTGTAAGAACAGTACTGAGCCATCTCTCTGTCCCCAAGGTTTCTATTTATGATACCCTACAACTGCTCTTATCTCTGGGATTTCATCCTTTCCCATTTACACAGTGAAACCCATGGCTCTTGCCAACACACCCTGCTCCCCGCTTCCACCACTGTTTCTTACACCATAGTCCCCCTCCTCCAATATGGTTACGTCATGTTCCTCCTACCACCAAGGTTTCCACTTTTTAATTTCTAGCCAGTTCTTTTACAAATATGGAATTCGCCGGGCGTGGTGGCACATGCCTTTAATCCTCGCACTTGGGAGGCAGAGGCAGGCGGATCTTTGTGAGTTCAAGGCCAGCCTGGTCTACAAAGTGAATTCCAGGACAGCTGGGGCTACAGGGAGACCCTGTCTCGAAAAGACCAAAAAAAAAAAAAAAAACAAATATGGAATTCAAGAGGGCTTTATGTAGTGAGTGACCCATTATTAAACCAGACTGGCTTCCCAAAATTCAGGTTTTGAATTAGGGTGGAATAATATTAGGAGGAAAAGAGAAGAGAGAAGAGAGGGGACAGGAGAGGAGGAGAGAAAGAAGAGGGGAAGAGAGAAGAGAGGAAAGGAGTAGAATGGAAGTCGGGAGGACAGATATCCTCACTTTTGTTTGGGAGGATGTTACCTTAATTTCTCTTTCTCAGAACAGGTGAATGAAAATTTCTTCAAACTGTCATTGGGACTTATTGTCATAACAATGCCAGATACCCCTATTCAAAGTGGTTTACAGTTGACAAATGTGTGCAGATGTCTCTTTCCATTTGATACTTACAAAATTTTTGAAAGGTTGACCTTATAGCTACTCCTAATTTACATGCAAAAGTTAGACTGACGTAGGCAATCCTACTTAGCCAAGCACTTATAAATCTTTTTTGGCCCCAAACTCAAATGCTTTCACTCCAAGTGTGGTATTCCTTCTTTCCAATAGAAGAAAAAACATCTTTTTTCATGCCATGTATTTGCCCATGAAATACCATTTTGATCTCAGATGACAGCTTAGATCCATCCCCACTCTTCCTTTGTCAACATCATGTGTGATATACATAGGATATTTCATAAGCTCTCTTTCTTCTTTGCTTTCTCATGGTAGGACACAGATGGCTGAAGGAGGAAGGAACAACCAGGGTAATTCACTACCTCTCCCAGCTTCTTGTGGCATCACTGGCAATGGTCTCCATGACTAATTTCTGCTAGACAGATAAAGACCCTCTCTAGCTCTCCCAGATGGTGCAGGATTCCAGGCTTTGGCATTTGGCTTCCTCCTAAATTTCTAGCCCTTGGGGAAGTAAATGGCTCCCTGATTTCCCAGATTTCTTCTTGTTTTCTCTGCATTTCCATAGCCTTTGTGCCTAATTCCCTGTATTAAACTTGCTTTTCTCAAAGAATTAGAGTGATTTGTTCTCCTGAATGGATCCAAATAGATTAAACATATAAGTGTAACAGAACTTCTTAACAAAACAAGAGCAATAACAAAACTGCTCAAAAAGGGATTAGTACTTTTCTGAGGGAACACTTGGCCATTGGGGAGAGTTTGACAAACATTTAATGGTGCATTCTTTGGTCCTTGGCTTTATTCATATCCACTTTGTGTTTCTCGAACGTATTTACGATTGGTATTTTGAAATCATTGTCTTATGCATCCACTAGGTTGCTTTTCCCAGAAACATTATGATGGGAGTAATAATTTTTGGAGGATATATTATCTTGGTTATTTAGGTTGCTTGTGTTTTATCGATGAGATCTGGCCATCTGGACTTGTGTGGTGATGTTCCTTGGTATGGTTATGTGATCTTGTCTTTGTTGAATGTTTGCTTGTATCTTTGTGTTTTCCCAGCTTGTCAGGTTATGGCCCAGCTGAGTAGTGCCTGCTGTTCAGTTTGGGGGAACTTTTATGCTGATGGGAAAATAAGGTGTAAGAAATGGTCTCAGTTCAGCTAAAGGTAGCTGTAACTCCTGAGTTGAGATTCCAGAGTTAACTCAACCTGGTCCTGGATCAGCAGGGTATACTGGGTGGCAGCTAGGTAAACAGGTTAACTGATAGGTTAGGTTGGTGGAGCCTCCAGGTCTGGGGCACATAAGGATTCTAATGACCTGAGCAGGCTTGGGAGCTCAGCTGGCTGGGTCTGAGGAAGTCTAAGGAAGTGGAGCTCAGGTCTGCTGGTCTGGGGAAGCATGTGGGTCTGGGGTGGACAAGGATCCCAGAAACCCAAGCAGACCTGGGAGCTAAGATGGTGGGGTGCAGGGAAGTCTCCTAGTCCTTGGTTTAAAGAAATCATTTCTATAACACCATTTTCCTCATTGATATTCCTTGATATTTACGATTTTCCAAAACGAAGTTTGCTTCATGTCCCCCTCTCCTCCTCACACACATGTTGGCAGGGTCGATGCATTTCTTGAGCACAAGAAACAGTTATCAATAAGGGAATTTTATCTTTCTTTGAACAGGCATTATCTTTGCCTCCCTCTGCTTTCCTAATTTTAACCTTAACTTTAGTTCTCTTTGAAGTGATGCTTAGACTTTAGGGTTTATCTCATAATTAGCTGGGGAAATTCTAATTCTCAGATGGCTGGATCCCATCTCTAACTTTTCATTTAGTAGTAGAGAGTCATTATAAAAATGTAATTGATTCCACAAATAGACATATGGATGAAATGAGATATCAACTGAAATCCAAGGTGGCCTGTCTTTGTGAAAACTGACAACTGATTATACAGGTCATATAAAAATGTCTGCGAAGACAATCTTGAAGAACATTGCTGGCTAACTAACACTACTAAATACAAGACTTACTATAAAGCAGTAAGAACAAAGGTAACAGCACTGGCACAAGAATAGATGAATAGATTGATGGCAAAGAATATCATCTCAGTGTGGAGAATCCAATAAATGTAGTGGTATTGTTTACCACAGAGGAGCAGGACAGGGCAGTGGAGAAAGGAACACATCGTTTTCAATAAATTGAATTAATTGGATGTTCATGTGGAAATCCATACTCTTATTTTTACTTTATTTAAGAAATCAATTTTAGATGATTTTGAATCTCAGTGTAAAAGGCAAAACAATAGTTCTTCTAGATGCAAACATATTTTCATAATCCTGGGACATGCACATTTCTCAACAGGACATAAAAATGGATTTTGAACTTCAATAAAATTGGGAATTGTGTTCAGGGAGTGTAAGGTGGTACGGCAGGTAAATACTCTTGCTGCATAAGGCCGATGACCTGATTAGATCCCCAGAACACATAGTAGAAAGAGAGAACCTGAGTTTGATCCCCAGAGCCCATGGCTGAAACTGTGAAATCATTCCAGAAAGTTGTCTTCTACATACGTACCCACACTCACACAATCATACACTCACACATTCACACACTCACACACTCACAGCATCACACATACAAAACCATATAACAAATAAAATAAAGATAATAAAAAATTTTAAAAGAATTTTTTTCATTAAAAGTAATATTAATAGCTGGGCGCCTTTAACCCCAGCATTTGGGAGGCAGAGGCAGGTGGATCTCTGGGAGTTCAAGGCCAGCCTGCTCTACAAACTGAGTTCCAGGACAGCCAGAGCTTTTGGACAGGGGAGACCCTGTCTCAAAAAAACCAGGGAGACCCTGTTTCAAAAAGACCAAAAAAAAGTAATATTAATAAAGGAAATAAATGACACAGAATATGAGATATATATGTGTGAGTAAATTTTCCTATATTTTGGATACATAAATAATTCCTAAATGTAGGATACATAATTCTTAAAATTAAAAATGGTCTAAAGATTATAATAAACACTTTACAAAATGGCCAAAATATGAGAAGGTGACAATTTTTTGCCTAGGAATGTCAATCAAAATCACAAGAGAGCTATTGCTGTATTTCCTCCAAAATTAATAGTAGAAATATCCCTCCCTCAGCCAGTGTTAGGAAAAATGAAGCTCTCATTCACTGCTGAGGAGTAGAGAATCAGACACAACCAACTCAAAATTTTGTTTGGGTTTATCTACCGAAGCTTTGGATATATAGGTCTCACAGCTAGACTTTTACTAAGTATAAGAATAATGCTTGGGGTTGGAGAGATGGTCTACCAAGCGATGACTGCTTTTGCAGGGGACCCGGGTTTGGGGTTCGATCCCCAGCACCCACATGGTGGCCGAGAACTGTCTTTAACTCCAGTTCTAGTGGAATCCGACACCCTCTTCTGACCTCCATGGCATTGCACGACATGGGTGCACAAACCTACATGCAGTCCGTATATTCATATACATAAAAAATAAATAAAAATTAAAAAAAGAATAATGCTCATATACATAAACTAAAAAATATACAAAGATATACGAGGATATATTTATTGCAGTATATTCTTTCTTTTTTCTTTCTCTTTCTTTCTTTTTTTCTTTCTTTCTTTCTTTCTTTCTTTCTTTCTTTCTTTCTTTCTTTCTTGGTTTTTTTTTTTTTTGCCTTTTTGAGACAGAGTCTCCCTGTAGCCCCAGCTGTCACTATGTAGATCAGGCTGGACTTGAACTCCTTGAACTCCCAGAGATCCACCTGCCTCTGCCTCCCTAGTGCTGGGATTAAAGGTGTGCATCACCACACCTGGCAGCAGTATATTCTTAACAGGAAAAATTGGAAACAACCCAACATCCACTAAATCAAATATATTTGAATGCAGTAGGTATAAAGCAACTATTGTTGAACACACTGACACAGATACACTTCATAAAGTATAGTGTTGAGCAAAATAATCCAGATGCAATAAGTCATACTGTACAACTGATTTCATTTGAATACATTTCAAAAACAAGAAAAAGTCATTGCAGGAAAAGAAGTTGGGGGCAGGCAGGGATGACTGAAGGATGAAAATGCTGGTAATGCTTCCTTTCTTGATTGTCACATGGACACAAAGTTATGCTCAGTTTGAACATTAAGCTCTGTGTCTATGTTTTGTGTGCTTCTCTGTTAGCATACTTCAATACAAAATTATTTTAACTACATCTTCCTCATGCTGGGTCTTAAAAACCTGCAGAACTTTAAATATGACAGACTCTTAGATTTGATAGCAAAAGGGAATGATAATGAGCTTAAATTGGTAGGGAGGTAGCAAGAAATGTGTTTGGGAGGATAAATTTAAACTACACTATGAAATTCTCCCAGAGCCGTGCCAAGGACTGAAGAACCTGTTCACCAGACCATGGAGAGCCGACAAGGACCGAATGCAGTGATATGCCCAGATCCATGTTTATAGAGAGATTCTTATAGTAATAAACTGGAGAGGGAGAAAAGAAGCCCTGGAGGCTAGTTAATATGCTGTCAAAATTATGAAAAATTGAAAGTCTGATATGTCGAAAAATGAAAGCATGTCTCCCATGCCTGGCCTTGTCTTCCCCTTCTTTATATCTGTTCAGTAAACAAGTCCAGATTCTGAGGACACTAGTTACGCTTGGAAAGGGTCCATATTTCCATCCTAGGAGCATCTTCATTGTGCATGGCTTTCAGGTGATCAGTGGGGCCCTGCAGGAATGCTGTCAAGGGGCTTTTATTCTGACAAGTACTTGGGTGCTGGCTGCTTCTTGCCATGCTTTATATCTTGGGGTTCATTCATGCGTGGAATCTCCTGTGAAGCTAAGAAAGATATGTTGCCTGATAAAAAAAAAAATCAAGGATAGAAATTGCACAGCAGCACAAATCTTCACACAAGAGTATGTCCACATGTTTTGACATTAGCTTCTTTATTTGGGTAATACATCTGATGTTAGGATGAATTAGAAATACTAAGCACCAATATAAGAAAAAAAGGTACAGAGTATATATGAGCTTGTCTGTGGTTTCATAAGTAACAAGATTTTTCCAGCTCACTGGACACCAAAAATTACCCAGGTTTATGAACAAGAAACACACACACATACACACACACACACACACACACACACACACACACCTCCAGCAGAGGCTAGAAACCTCCCCCCCTCCCATTCTCTTTTTAAATTTTCTGTAGATAAGTTCCTGTGGTTTACATAGCTTATACAATGAGCTTATACAATATGGAGAAAAGGTAAATATATCAACCTGAGCAGTTCTAGCCTTGGAAAGGCCTGTTTGCCAAGGTTGGCCTTTGACAGGCATCTGGGAATTTAGATTTTATATACCAGGGGTGTATCCATCGTTAACTGTTCAGAGGAGTTCAATGTGCCTAACTCTGGAAACAATGTGGTTCATATTTACATTAGCCCATGTTCTTGAAACAACCAATTGTGTGTGTGTGTGTGTGTGTGTGTGTGTGTGAGAGAGAGAGAGAGAGAGAGAGAGAGAGAGAGAGAGAGAGAATGAGAGAGAATGCCAATGTGATTACAGTCTGGAAGCACCGAATCTTGAGGCCAGGCCCACAGGCTAGAGTGACAGGCAGAGCCGATGTTGCACGTCAAGTCCAAAAGCCATCTGCTAACAAATTCCTTCTTAATCAGAGAAGTTCAGTCTGTAAAGACCTTCGAATGATCGGGCAGGGCCTGCTACCCACACTGTGGCAATCTCTCCACTCAAAGTCCACCAAATTAAATGTAAATCTCATCTAAAAACACTCTCACAGAAGCATCAAGAGTAATATTTAAGCAACTGTCTGGGCACTGTAGCCCAGCCAAGAATATAAAATTAACTATCTTAATGCTTGAATGCCTACTTTCCTCCTGGGAGTCTGGAATCTGTGATGCAGCTGGCAGAGGCTATGCATTTAGCCTCCAATGAAAACCTTTGGCACTCAGCCTCCAACCCGAGTTTCCCTTATGGATAACTCACAAGTACTGTCCCAGCTTCTTTCTGGGGGAATTAAGCACAGCCTGTGTGACTGTGTTGGGGAAAGGTCCTGTGAATGCTTGCATCACCATCTCATGTGACTTTTCTCTTTGCCAGTTTACTCCATATCTTTTTCCCCTAACAAGTAAATCAGAATTGTAACTGTGACTAGGTATTGAATCCTGTGAGTTCTAATGAATCTGGGCATAGTCTTGCGAAACCAAACACCAGATATGACAAGAGCCCATCTTACTGTTTTATTCCATTGAAGCATATCAAAATGCATAAGTAAAACAAACAGCTCAAAAAGAACCAGTGGAAAGGGGGCATTGGAAATATGGAGTGCTACATAAATACCAAGTAATAATAAGGAAAAATATACTTTTCTGTTAATTCCAAAAGATATCTCTACAGATTTTCACATAAATTTAATCATGTATGTCCAGTGAGAATGTTGTGAACAATTTCAATAGATAGACATAGACTCTCTTTTTTAGTGACAAAGATTAATACAGATTCAGTATCTGAAGGGAAAAATGTTTGGGAACTATTGAATGAAATTTCTAGCCTAACAGGTTTGAAATGAGTTTATTTGAATTATAAGGAAATATTTCATGTATAATGCTCTCTGGGTTTTGTTTAATAGGCATACTAATTAACTTCTCAAACTCAATAAAAATGTAGGAAATTTACCTATGTTCAGTACTTGACAAATAAATCAAGATAATTACATATTCACATGGCCAATAATACTTCTTCTTATTCAGGCTAATCAGCAAGACTGCCTTCAGATAATTATTCTTTTAATAAATCACATGTATAAAATGACTTTTGCTAGCCAGGAGTTTTTAGGCTCTGTGATGAGCTTCCCAAGTCTTTGCTTCAGTATTGATATACTTCCATGTCCAGCTGTAGTGGGGTGAATATTTCTAGGGTACTCTAACATATCCAGATATAGATATAGCCTCTAAGGATGTTGGCAAGGCTGAACTGGGTGTTTGTTGTTTCTTTTCCAGCAGTTTGTGCTATGTAGTTAGTTTACAGAAGAAGAAAGGAAATATATCAAAATCCTCGAAAAACCTGAAAAGATGAATTATCAAAAGCCTATTACCAGTCAGACATGGTGGCGCACACCTTTAATCCCAGCACTTGGGAGGCAGAGGCAGGTGGATCCCTGTAAATTCAAGGTCAGCCTAATCTACACAGTGAGCTCCAGGATAGCCAGAGCTACGGGGAGACCCTGTCTCAAAAAAAAAAAAAAAAAAAAAAAAAAAAAAAAAAAAAAAAAGCTTAATACCTAGGAAGTAAATAAATCTACATACCAAGCACATTTTATACAACTTTGTTGTTGCAAATAATGCTACTGTGATGGTCAGATTTCTCATTTAGACAGAGCCTAAAATCATCTGGGAAGAGTACCTCATTGAATTGGGCTATAGGCATATCTGTGTGTCTTAAGTTAATTGCCGTGGGACCACCCAGCCCATTGTGAGTGGTACCATTCCCTAGATAGGGGGTCCTGAACTGTGTAAGAGTGGAGAAATTGAGCACAAGCTACCAAGCAAGCATGTCTGCCTTTATTCTCTCTGCTCTTGACTGAGGGGGCTGATGTAATTAACTATGTGAAGTTCCTACCTTGACTTCCCCGTAATGATGCACTATAATCTGGAATTGTAAGCTGAAATAAAACCCCTTTCTCCTCTGACTTACTTTTTGTCAACATATTTTTCACAGCAACAAAAACGAAACTGGGACAGCTAGCACTCAATTATTCAACATACAGAAATGAAAGCAGTGATTCTTTTCTCTCACACATTTTTTATTGCAGTTTTGTGCATTTCATACAACATTTCTTAATCAAATTTAGACTCATTCCCCCTTCCATGCCCCTGACCTGGCCAGAGCTCATGCATTCTGCCATATATGTCTTGCATCTTTTTCTCAGTATTTTTTTTTTTAATTTTTCCATGCAGAAGTTTACTGTTTGGGGCAGAAGTTTACTGTTTCAGTAAGTTCTTTGAACCAGTCTTTTTTTTTGTTGTTGTTGTTCCCTCCAATTTGTATTGCAAAATTATGACATCTGTTAATTCTAAAACATGTTTAGGGATTCACATTTTAACAGTAATTTTGTATGCAAGTAAAATATTTTACATATTACATAGCAAGTTGATGTATGTTTTAATGTACTTTTTATAGTAACAACAGGTGTTATATTTACTAAAATGAAAGAAAAATACTCAGTTTGCCTTACAAATAAAGATTTGGTGCTAGGATCCACAAATGAGGGACCCATACATCATGTGTTTTTCTGGGACTGTGTTGCTTCACTTACCATAACGGCTTCTACTTCCATCCATTTACCTGCAAATTTCATGATGTAGTCTTTCTTTATCTCTGCATAAAATTCTGTGGTGTAGATGTACCATATTTTCTTTATCCACTCATTGGTTGAGAGATACTTGGGTTGATTCCAGCTCTTTCCTATTGTGAAGAGAGCTGCAATAAACATAGTTGTGTATGTAGCTGCAATAGGATGAGTCTTTTGGGTATATACCGAGGAGTGGTATGACTGGGTCAGGGGGTAGACTTATTTTGAGCCTTTTAAGAGTTCTCCACACTGGAAAGCACTGATTCTTATATAGTACTCAAGTCCAACAGATCGCAGCATCACCTGGGACCTTGTTAAGAGTATTGATTCCATGCTGGTGAGACGACTTAGTAGGTAAATGTGCTTGTGTGCAAGCCTGGTGATCTGAGGTCAACCACCAGAACCCGTGTAATGGTGGAAGGAGAGAATCAACTTCACAACTTCCACATGCACACTGTGGCATGTGCATGTCTACATGCAGCATCATACACACACATACACACACACACATACACACACACACACCCACTCACACTAAACAAAAAAGAATATAAATTCTTCAAGACAAAAGAGAGCCTATTACAAAACTAGAAAAGGATTTGAATGAATTTTTTTCAAAGAAGATCTACAAATGGCCAATAGATATATGACAACATATTTACTATCTCTAGCCATTAGGGAAATACAAATCAAAGCCATAAGGAGATGTCACTTTAAGCCCATCAGGACAGATATTATTTTTTAAAATTTTATTTATTTGTTTTTTATGTGTATGAATGTACTGTCTGCATGTAGGTTTGTGCACCCATGTTGTGCAAAGCTGCGGAGGTGAGAAGAGGGTGTTGGATTCCCCTGGAACTGGAGTTAAAGATGGTTCTCAGCCACCATGTGGGTGCTGGGGATTGAACCCAGGTCTTCTGCAAGAGCAGTTGGCACTCTTAACCACTAAGCCATCTCTCCAGCCACAGGACAGATATTAAAAACACACGCATTAAGGGGAGGGGAGGAGAAAGAGAGGGAGAGAATAGTAATAGTGGGTAACGATGTGGAGGAACTGGGATTCTCATGTATTGCTGGTGAAAATGTAAAATGTTGCCATTACTGTGCTGAGCTATAGTGGTTGCTGAAAGGTTACACACAGAATTATCATATAATCTAGCAATTCTGCTTTTAGGTATCATCTACTTAAAAGAGCTGAAAACTGGGACTTAAATAGACCTTGCACTCTAATGTTTATAGAAACATTGCTTATAAGAGCCAAATACAGAAATGCCTTAAATCAACATTCTACTTTCAACAGAAGAATGAATAAACAAAATGCATATAACAATATTATTTAGCCTTTAAAAGGAAAGAAATTCTGATGCATACTACAGTGTGGATGAAACTTGAATATGGTTTTTAAGTAAAGTAATCTAGTTAGGAAAGGACAAATATGATTCCGATTACATAAAGTACTAGAATAGATATATTCCTAGAGACAGAAGGTTGAAAAAAGGTTATCAGATGGGGAGAAAGGGGTGCATATGATCAAAATATATAATTGTGCACATATGTAAATTCTCAAAGAATAAATCGAAAGGGTTTTACACAAATTGATATTGTTTATGTAACCAAAAGTATGTATTTCCAAATGAGGACTCCTTAAACAACTAGGAATATAGCTTGTTCCTGTTGCCATCTTGTCTCTTAGAAAGAAACCTCTGCTGGGCGTGGTGGCACTCGCCTTTAATCCTAGCACTTGGGAAGCAGAGGCAGGCAGATCTTTGTGAGTTCAAGGCCAGCCTGGTCTACAGAGTGAGTTCCAGGACAGCTGGGGCTACAAGAAGACCCTGTCTTGAAAAGACAAAAAAAAAAAAAAAAAAAAACCAAAAGAAAGAAACCTCTATAGTACTAAGCTATGGCTATTATTGTAATTGATAATGCAGAATTTAAAATATTGCCCAGTTTCTTGTTTGGTGAGGATAGTCTTCTACACCCCCGAGCTATCGCATAGCGGGAAGTGAACAGCACGGGGATAACTGCACGCTGAGGCAATGGCCTTGCACAGTGTCATTTCTCATCTAATTCTGAGATCAAGTCAATGAGAATACTGGACTGGTTTCCTAAGGATGCCAGAAGGAACAGCACACACCATGTTAGACCCATATTGTTCTGAAACCTATAGGAAAGGGTTGCTCTGTCTTTCCTTGGGTTCTGGTGTTTAACTGTCAATCTTTGGAGCTCCTTGGCTTCTAGACATTTTAATCTTCTATCTTTACATGATCACCTTCCTTTTGACATGTCTGTTTCTGTGTTAACATTTGCTCTCTTTCTAACTGAGGAGCTATTGACCATTGATGGCTTCCAGGGGAGGGAATGTCACTTTTGTTTTTAATTTTATACATTACTTTTATTTTATATGGATGAGTGTATTGCCTACATGTGGTAAGTGTACCCATGTCATACAATGCTCTCAGAGATCAGAAGAGGGCATTAGATCCTCTCCAACTGGAGTTATGTTAGCCACCATGTGGGTGCTGAGAATTAAACCTGTGTCCTCTGCAAGAGAAGCCAGTGTTTCTTAACCACTGAGTCATCTTTCCAGCCCCAGGAGTGTCATTTTTCTTTAAGATGTGACTCCTGGTAGTCCAACCGTTCTCCAGTGAATGGGCCGCACCCATCAATATTAGGGCAGCACACATTGGACTCAGTGGTTTCACTTGTGAAAAAAAAAAAGAGGATATGAAAATGGCAGGAGGTAGGAAGTAGATCTGAGAGAAGTTATGGGGAGAAGGTGGGGGTTAATATGATCAAATCAATTGCATGAAATTTTCAAATAACACAAATATATTTAAAAATTTCCCCCTTCATCAGGATACCAGTTATATTGGATTAGTACCTGAACTAGTGATCTCATCTTAAGGTCATTCCAAGTAGTTGGCCTACTCCCAACTACTTGAGGTTAGGACTACAACATGTGTATCTTTTGTGGAAACATATAAGGGACGATTTCTATTCCTGTTGAGAAGCCTCTACAGGTTGATAAATTAAAAGTCACACAATGAAGAGTCAAGGAACAGCTTCCCACATACAGGCAGCAAGATATATCCATGAATATGGAGATACACTGATTCAGTAACTAAATGCTGCTTCATGGATTTGCCAGCTTTCTTGGGCAGCACCACTCTTAGTATGTGATCATACTAGCTTTAGTCCTTGGAGTGAGCATTTATCCCACACACACTCCTATATAAACAAATTTTATTTGGTCCTGGGAATCAGATATACCATTGATGGGAAATTTGCCTCAGCATTATGAGACCAAACTATATAAGCTGTTTTCAAACTAATGTACGTTAAACAGAATCCATATTTCCAAGGTGGTAGTAACCTTAGCAGAAAAGCCATTTGGCAAATGAACGGAAGCTAGTGCAAATGCTTTTGGAATACCTTGAGGTTGCTCTCTGGCACCTCTTACCTTTCAGAAATTTAGTACCCACTCTGGTCCTGTGATCCTCTCAGTTGTATGCAATGTTTCTTTCTAAATTGCACTTCAGCAGTATCACCCTCTAGGCAACCTCAATAGATTTTTAAGGCCAGAAAGCAGAGGGGCAAGTGAACTACTAAGAATAGCTACATTCCTGGGTCAATTAAATCCAAGTTGACATCCTTAGTGCATGTGTAATGTGATAATAATAATGATCTACTTCATAGGGATGTTGTGAGGAATAACAAAGTAGTGACTGTAAAGCATTCTGAAAATAGAAAGGGCTCAATAGAAGCGTGCAGTTATTAATGGTAATCATTCGAGACGACCTAGAAATTACTGTTAAGTTATAGCATGCATCTGGTAATCCATTCTTTTCTTGCAATTTTTGGACTTCCGGCTCCAAGCTCTGTGCAAGGAGGGATTTTATGTTTCTGCACTTGCAGTGTTTGGCTGCCTTCTAAGTAAGAAGCTTAGAAACAATATTAACCATTTTTAAAAAGTTTTTTTTAAACATTTGTTAATTGTGTGTCATGTGGGGGGCACAGAGGTGGGAGGGCAACTTGCAGGGATCCGTTCTTCTTTCCTTCCAACATGTGGGTTCCAGGATCACATTCAGATTGCTGGGCTTTGGCTGAAAGCCCCTTACCCAGTGAGCCATCTCACTAGACCAAAGCTTACCTTCAGTCTCCTGCTTATAAAATGTGTTTATTCTTGCTTATGGTTGAAATTGAAGCTGAATTCCTTCTGTTCCTCACTCCCTTTATTTTTCCCATCTTTCCTATTTTTCTTCCTTCAACTGGTATTTATCAAACATTAGAAGTACAGGCTTGAGTTTGGGGTCACAAATATAAAAAAAATGAATGCAATATCGGTGAATTTAAACACAGGCAGGCAATACACTCATCGCATAAAAATAAAAATAATACATATTAAATAAAAAATTTAAAGAATATGAAACAGACATGGTACTCTTGATGTTAACAGTATAATCAGAAATAAAAATAAAACAAAAAAGCAACTGGCAAATGTTAAAATAATACACTAAAGGGCTGGAGAGACAGCTCAGTGGGTAAAAATACTGGAACCTCTTGCAGAACACCGGAAGTCAAATCCCAGCACTCACATTGTGGCTAACAACTGTCCCTAACTCCAGTTCCAGGGGATCCAATGCCCTCTTTTGGCCTCAGAGGGCACTGCACGAGATGGTGCACTTACTCACATACAGACAATACACTCATATACATAAAACAAACAAACAAATAAATAAATACACTAAGTATAGTGTGAAAGGAAAAGAAGGCCATATATCACAACTGTGAACACAGGACTGAACTGTCAGGGCCTGGGGCTGGGGCAGAACACGATCGGAGCACTATGCTTCTCCCTGCAGGGCTGTCCTGCTCCCTTCCATTCCACACTGCCCTAAAGCAACTCTACTATAGATAAATTGTGCTGCTGCCATATTACCCCAGGTAGTGGCTCACCTGATGTCCTTTTACTTTTCTTTCTAAAAATGGGAGAAGGTCTTTATTTAAACCAAAGAAAACTTACCCTATACCCTCTTGCTATTCTGGGTGGGGGGATGAATAAATAATTGTCCAGCCGTTAGAAAGACGTGCAGTCATGAGTTAGGTTTCTCTTTGTGCTGTTTTCTCAAACATTCTCTATGAAAAGAACACAAACCACCTTGCATGTTCAACTCTGTCCTAGGACTAACAACAGCCTAGCTAAGGACTACGGCAGCCAAAGCTTCGGGTTATCAGTCCTGCTAACTTTGATGCCTCTTCATTCTGGTACCTTGTCTCTCCATCTTCCAGGGGCCTGGTGATTCAAGACCCAATTATTCTCCCAGTTCCTCCAGGCAGGCTTCGTTCCTTGCTCTTCCTGTGCTTGTCGAAGGCTGGGCTTTTCATCTTTGCACCCTGGCCCTTCTTTGTGACTGGGGACCTTCTCGGTCCTCATGTCAGCAGGCAGGGCTTTGGTCACATTTCTCATGTCTCCCATCCCCCCCGCTAGGAGCTTTGTGCTGACTCCCCTGCCACTCTGAATCCAAGACTTGTTTCAACTTGTTTGGTCCTTGAATGTACAGTGGGCCTTCCCTTCTTTGCTAGGTTCACAAATACTTACTGAGACCTTCCTTTGATCTTCGCACCATGCTTTGTCATGGGGACACCAAGATTTAAACTAACAGTCAGTCTTTCCTACACTGCTTTCTATTTTTTATTTTTTATTTTTTATGTGTATGAGTGTACTGTCTGCATGTAGATTAGTGCACCCGTATCGTGCAATGCCATGGTGGTCAGAAGAGGACATCGGATTCCCCTAGAACTGGAGTTAAAGACTTCCCAGCCGCCATGTGGGTGCTGGGAATGGAACCAGGGGTCCTCTGCAAGAGCAGTCGATGCCCCCACTGAGCCATCTCTCCAGCCCTATACTGCTTTCTTTAGAACCACCAAGTATGAGCTAGATCCCTGCAAAGACTCAAGTAGCGTTTCTGCCAACTTAGGTGAAATGTATTTAAAATAAAGTCAGATAAAGCCAGGGTTTAAAACTAAGTTCTAAAAAGCGAGTGTCTGGCCTGGAGAAATGGCTCAGCAGTTAAGAGCACAGACTGCTCTTGCAGAGGACCTGGGTTTGATTCCCAGCACCCACAAGGCGGCTAAGAACCATCTTAAAGCTGGGTGTGGTGGCGCACGGGTTTAATCCCAGCACTCGGGAGGCAGAGGCAGACAGATCTTTGTGAGTTCAAGGCCAGCCTGGTCTACAGGGCTAGTTCCAGGCCAGCTGGGGATACAGGAAGACCCTGTTTCAAAAACACCTAAATAAATAAATAAGTAAATACATAAATAAATAAATGAGTGTCTCCAGGGCAGCTGTTCATTGACTTCCACTAGCTGGGGTCTCTCTTCTGACTTGGTCTGGGTTCAGCTCCTCTCACTTCTGTGCAGCCTTGTCTTTATCCCATAAGCACATCCTGACCCAATGAATGGCTAGTCTTTCTGTTCCACACATCCTGTTCCACACATCCTGTATTTGTTTCTAGACTCTGTAATAGCCTTTGGTTATAATCATGAGTGTTTCTTCTGGGTTTAGCTTTCTGGAGGCTGCAGAAGAGAGTACTGTATTCTGTCATGTATTGTTTTTAACTTCCATTGAGTCAAAAGTTTAGGAGTTTGTATTAGCTATATTTATCATTGCTGTGACAAAATACTTGACAAAGCAAAGAAGGGAGAAAGGTTTTCTTTTTATTTATTTATTTATTTTTATTTTCTTACAGTTCAAGGGTACAGTTATCATGACAGGAAAAGTCATAGCAGCAGAGCTTGGGGAACCCAGGTGCATTGCCTCTGCAGTCAGGAAGCACCAGAGAGAGCTGCTCAGCTCTCTTCTTTTGATTCAGTCCAATCTTCCATCCATGGAATGGTACCACCCACATTTAGAGTAGGTCTTCCTACCTCAACCAACTAAGTCTAGAGAATCCTTTCCAAACATATCCAGAGGCCTGTTTCCTAGGTGATTCTAAATCATGTCAAGCTGACAATCAATATTAACCACCACAGAGCTTTAAAACATATGTCTTGCCAGGCATGGTGAGCACACGCCTTTAATCCTAAGGAACTCAAGGACAGAAGAACAAGATGTATCTTTTTGAGTTCAAGCCGAGCCTGGTCTACAGAGCAAGGTTCAGGGACACTAGGGCTATAGGGAGACCACTTCTCAAAATACCAAAGAATTAAAAAAAAGAAAAAGCTAAAATAAGTAGTTTTTAGAGTTTTGTTGTTTGCTTTTTGAGACAGTTCTTTCCCTGTAGCCACAGCTGCTGGCCCTGGAACTCTCTATGTAGGACAGGGGAACTAGCTCTGGCCTTGACCTCACAGGATGCGTTTTGTCTCTGCCTCCGAATGCACGTGCTGGGATTAAGGACATGTGGCACCACACCTGGGCAAAAGAGTAAGAGATTTTTAAAGAGAATGGGTTCAAGAGTGGCAGCAATGCGCTCCCCAGCACTCAGGAGGCTGAGGCAGACGGGAGCGACAATCTGTGTGGGCGCAGACCTGAGCGTACTTTAGTGAGACCCGTCTCTATCTCTATTGATATCGTACGTACTATCTATCTATCTATCTATCTATCATCTATCTATCTATCCTATCTGTCTTCATCTATCTATGCTATCTATCTATCTGGAGAGAAGAAAAGAGAAGGATAGGAGGGGATATGGCAGGACTGGATGAAATCAGCCCCTCTGTGGTGCTCAGCTTTGAAAATCCATCAAGACCATCTAGAGAAACTGCCAAAGTTCTCTGTCAATAATCTCCTTGCTCTTCTCCCGAGGTGGACTTGGAGGACTCTAAGATCGAGGGGAGGAGAGTGTCTGCTTTGTTATATATCTGTGGTTTGGCAGAGATCACAGCAAGCTAGCCTGGTCTGGTCAACAAAGCGAGACAGCAGGAAGAGGAAAGGATGGATTGCACAATGGGAGATCCAGAGGAAGATGGGGTGGAGCAGAGGGTGTGATAGGAAGCTTTTTTTTAGCTGGGAGTCAAGTCAAGTTTTAGGCAAGGATAAAGACTCTAAAGAAAAGGTAACCAGTTTTATATCAACTTGAGAGGATGTGTACATTAGAGTGTACTTGTGTCCTTCTTGCGTACTGGCAAGAAGAGTTCACTTACTATTTCAATCTTTCAAGGAAAATGAATCAAGTTTTACTAACTCAGCTAAAAAGTAACTTCTAGTGGGCTGGAGATGGACGCCTAGCGGTGAAGAGCAGCCGACGCTCTTGCAGAGGACCCGCGGTTGCGATCCCCAGCACCCACATGGCGGCTAAGAACCTCTGTAACAATCTCCAGGAGGAACTCCAGTCCAGGGAATCCAAACCTCTTCGTCTTGACCTCCGCGGCGCATTGCACACGACAGTGGTGCACAACGCTGCATGCAGACAATACATTCTACACATACAATAAAGAAAAAATACAAATAAAAAAAAAAAAAAAGTTGTCCCGTTTAAAAAAAAAAAAAAAAAAAAAGAAGACCTATCTTGTCGCTTACTTTATCATTGTTTATGATAAATACCTGGAACTGATACGCACAAACTTAAGGTGAAGGTTTACGTATTCTCTAGCGGCTCACAGCGGTCCCAGAATACAGTCCAGGTGGTGGGGAAAGGCCATAGCAGCAGGAGGGGCCTGGCTGAAAAAAAAAGAAAAAAAAGAACGTATGTCTCAGCAGCCACAGATTCTGGTCTTACTGTCTGGACTTTAACCTATTTTATCTTTCCTCATCTTTTTTTTTCTACCAGAGCTGGTTTTCACCATGGATAAGGGGTAGATGCAGTGATTTCTCATTTAGAGACACAGAGCTCTGGTAAGGACATGCTCTGAGCTGTGCTGGTATGCAATCGGGTTCCTGGGTGAACATTAACTTCTGCCCAGTTGACTGAGGGAGATGAAATCTATTTCAACAGACTGTAATAAACATTAAAGAAGACAGTAAGTGTACAGCATCTAGCACAAAGCCTCACAGATGGGAAGTATTCAGAAATGCCATTCCTTCATAAGGCTAAGACTAAAACTATGGCATCAAACGGGCATCTCAGAGCTCCATGGAGACTGCACTCTGTTGACTCCAGACTACAATTTGCTATTATCATCATTAGCTACATGGCTGAACTACATACAGGAGAAAAGAAATTTAAAATGTCAACCAATATCAGAAAACCTGGGGGAGAACACATATTGCGCACATGCTCTTTAATTTCACAAAACTCACAACTGTCTCCCGAAGATGCTTTGTATATGTCTGGGAAAACGACAGTGAAGCAGAGAAGGCTCTGTCTTCTTACTTGTACAATTCAGAAATCAACTCGAGGTCCAGGTTGTTGTGCCCTTCACTGCTCACGTTCAACCTTCAAGGTTTGGAGAGAATACTAATGGCATTTCTTGTTTGCTTTGGCTTTTTCAGCTATGACTGCTAAGGGAGGCTTGTTAGGCTATAGTTTGATACAATTAGAAGGTTAGAGTCTAAGGCTGCTAACCCGGCAGAACTGCGACCCCTCCAAGGACAAATTAATCTGAAGTGGGTGAAGAAAACAGAAATTATTACCTCTTGTAGGGCCGAGGAGTGCATGTTAGGAACGAAATGTGCATTGGAATGCTAATAAAGGTTCTGCAGTCAGAGTGTCTCTGAATACTTTAGGTACACAAATTGCTTTGGGTTGATATAACTCTGTTTCTTGTGAAATTTGCACCTCGGGGGAAGTGTAAAAGGAAAATGTCTTTCTCAGATCTGCTGTTCAGAGAAAAATGGCATTGTTTTCACAGAATGAGCAATAAGGTAGGAGAGGGAGGTGGCTGAGACACCCGTCACCACCTAGTATTAGGGACAGCACAGAGCAGGCACATCTGAGTTTGTGCCAGGGCAGGATTGCTATTAATCAATCATATTACGGTGGTTACTTTTGGAATATAAGTCTTCAGGTGACTTGCAAAGACTTGCAATTTCTTGTCAACAAAGGATAGCAGATTGGTTCTCAGCCTTTGGGTTTAAGAAGCAAATGCTTCTACTGTTACAGATTCTGCACCCTTTGGAAGTAACTTGAGGCTAAATAGTACGGCACTCTCAGGAAACTCAGATGATAAAATGTTGTAATAAAGCAATCTTATTCATAAATAAATCCATATTTGTGAAATATCTTGTAAATAGTTTAAGATATTTTCATGAATTTCTTCCTTTGAAAATGCTGGGTTTTCCAAATATTCCCCCACATGATAGAATAAAAGTTGTTTGGCTTTATTGACTCCTGAATTATGACATAAAGTGTCTAAGGCACATGTGTCTTACTCCCCTCTAGGAAGAGGAATAGGCCTGTTGAATGATTAACTGGGGCCTGCAATTTGTAATGCATGGATTTTAGTAAATTCCCAGTCACAACCTTGTTTCAGGTACATTTAAGCAACCGCTTATACCTCCTTGGCCTTCTGTTGGCATCACTAGGAAGTGAGATAACAGAAAAAGCCGATCAACTGGCTAGCATTGTTACATTATAGTATAATATCTAGTGCCAGAAAGATCTTTTATGTGGTTATAAAGTAGGTAGTGAGGGGATGCAAAGATGCTGATGTGTACTCCACCAAGCATCTGCCCATCTTGGCCACCCCCTACCTACACCCAAGACACTTTGGACTTTTCAACAAGCCTGTGGCCCAAGACAGGGTAGAGGCCTAAGGTTCTCAATTACTTTGGTAGAAACAGCCCCTTTAGATGCAGGCCATCTCTGAGACTTGAAAATTCAAGCGGTTGTTTTCTTTCTTATGAACCCCTCTTTTTTTCACCCTTGCTTACTTCATTCTTTATTTCACTGGAAGTAAGTCTTCAACTTTCAATGTTTACCTCAGAAGAAAATCAATGAACAGACTTAATGAGCTTGCAATTTCATTCTCAAAAGGCTACTTAGTTGTATGTGTTTTTGAAAGCTTAGTCTTATTTGTGTGTGTGTGTGTGTGTGTGTGTGTTTGTGTGTAAAGGCCAGATGTATAGAATAAGGTTTCCTCTATTTCCCATTTTTTCCCAACTCCTACTACTTTGAGATTAACTAACTAACTAAAGGCTTTAAGGTTAAAAAGAAATTTTCAATGCTGCTAAGAATGAATAACACCAACTTGCATTTCTTCTCTATGAAAACCATTTCTTCTATTTGCATCCACCGTGTTTTAGGCTCTGACTCTATCACATCGACGTATTTGCACAATAACATTAAAAGTGCAACCTTTAAACCGGGCGTGGTGGCGCATGCCTTTAATCCTAGCACTTGGGAGGCAGAGGCAGATGGATCTCTGTGAGTTCAAGGCCAGCCTGGTCTATACAGCCAGCTCCAGGCCAGCTGGGACCAAAGGGAGACCCTGTCTCAAAAAGACCAAAAAAACCCAAAATGGTCTTGAACTTATTCAGCAAGTTGATGAGACTGGATAAAGATGGGTTTTCTGGTGACTATCTTCCAATGATTTCTCTAAGAAGCTAAATTAGCAGACTTGTCTTTGGGGTTCTAACTGCCTTCTATTTAAGATCAAATAGGGTTACTTTCCCCCACATCATCCCAAGAATGGATAAAGAACATGTGCTATACATACACACTAAAATTCTTTAAATTACTCCATTTAAAAAAGAGAAGGTGCAGGAATATTTCTAGAAACATAATAAGTAGCCAAAACAGTATTTCTAATCAGAAAGACAAGTGGTTCCTATTTTCTTGATAAATAAGGTGCTTTCCTTTCCCCAGGGTTCTGGGGAAGTTCAAGCCAAACCTCTTTTTCTGGGGTAGGGCTGTCTATAGCCACAGTAACAAAAGATCTCCCTTTGTCCCTGAGACAGGCACGCAGAGGAAAAGCCTGATCACAGTGGCATGGGGCGAAAAATCAGGAGAATAGAGTTTCAATTCATCAGCAGAATAATTAGATTAGAGCACAAGGTGGCAGGGAAAGATGCATAGCATACAATGATGTAGAAAATGAGTAGGGAAGTCAAGAATAATGGCAAATGAAGAAAGGAAGCAAAGGAAAGGAGAGAGGTGACATGAGGAATAAACATCACTAACGCACAGCTACGAAGGCCAGGGAAGAGAAAGAGGCAATAGGGCTGATTACACTTAACACCAGAACAAGCCCAGGCTTGTGAGATCCACAGAGAGCCTCCATTTCCCAGCCAGAAAGAAATTCCTTTCATTGTTGTTATGTTGAACAACTCAGCACCACGTGGACATCAAACACAAGGATTTCTGTGGTTGTTAGGAATAGGAGTCACAGGTGGATAAAACATGCCACCCACCTTGACAATCCATGCTGACCATTATTACAGACAATGAGGAGTGGTGGGGTGGCGAGCTCACTGCAGCAGCCACACCAGTCAGGTGGCTGGAGAGTTTAAGTATGTTTGTATGCAGAAACAGTCATGGAGGGTGGTCAGAGGCAGCTTAGAGCCTGCCTTGTTCTGTTAACGGTTTCTTTTAGCGGGAGGATTTGTTTGCAAATCAGTTACCACTTTATGTTGGGGGTTTTTATGGGACTTCCCTTTAGTGGTAAGTCCAAATAATTCCTGCAGAAGAGACTGTATCTCTAGAGTCAAGTAGATAAGACAGGTTCACCTCTGAGCCTCAAAGCAATCCAAGTCTATGTTCTCACCCTCTCCTGACTCTTGCTTTATACCGCTGCCCAGGAGGGAGGCTGAACAGGGAGAAAGGACACTTTTTTTTCTTATCCTTAGTTTAGTGCTGGGCTAGGAGATTTACATATGTTATTTCATTTAGTCTAAACAATAAACATGTGAAGGAAGTGCTGCTTCAACCATTTCATAGACAAGGAAAGAAGCCCCAGGAGGTTAATGAATTTACCCAGATTGGTATTTGTTCGAGGCAGGGTTTGGACCAGCAGCTGACTTAGATGGTAAATCATTATTGCTTTGCTTAAATGAACCAATCAGCAAGGTGTTTCTGAGGGTCTATCATGTGCCCTGCCCTGAGTCCATAAATCCACCAAACTCCCCCTCTATTTGCTAACTCTCAGCATAAGAGAAAAGATAGGGGAAATATGTGTGGGTAACAGAGGAGTAAAAGGAATTTGAACTGCTCCATATCCCAGGGCGGTTTCATTTTTCTACCTTACCTACTTTACCCTCGTCATTCTCCCTTAAGCAATATATATTGGTCAGGATATTAAAAATGAGCAGAATAGCATTTTTTTTTCCAGCTACTCTTTATCTAAGCAAGACATAGATAGATAGCTGGAGGTAATTTCAATCCATTTTGGAGAAAAAGACCATCCGATTTGGCATGTTTTATCCATATTATCATCAGACTGGAGATGAATCCAGAACGAAGCATTTTCATTGTATTATGTGCAAGAGAAATAGAGTCAAAGTCATCTTAACTTTGTAATGAATAGCATTTCATCAGAGTGAATATTTGGCTCATGGGAGGTTAAAGGAGAAACAAGACTAAAATGCTTTAATATTCCAGAGACTAGCACAGTGAAATGAATTTATTGCTTTTAGTAGAGTCCCCAGTGGACAGTGCATAATGAAACTTGCTATCTGATAAGACTGCCTTGCCTAGGCAACTTGCTGGCAGGCAGGGGCAGCATACTGAACACTGAGCTGCCAGCAAAGGTAAGGTGACCCTCGGAGTTGCAGCAGAGGTGGCTGGCTTCTCCCCAGTCAGAGTGAGCCAATACGCAGAGTATATGTGCAAAATTTTTGGGGTGGGGGATGAGGAGCGGTCATGCCTGTCAAGACAGCTGCCTGAGGCTATCCATTTTCTGAAAGTTTCTATCAGACAAGCAAGACAGACTGGACATGAATGGGAGGCTCATGGCTGCACTGTACATGCGTTAGCTATCAAATGAATCACACCAATTTGTTTCCTGAAGGGAAGTACTCAGAAGAACACAGAGGCCCATCTAACCTACCTGGATCTTAAATAATGGAATCAACTAATTTGGCATCTCCGATATCTGACCACCAGGCTGCTCACTGAATAGAAGAAAATTCACAAACAGGGATGGAGAATGAACCCTTTGGAAATAGTGTGTAAGGGGCTAAGGTGTTTTGTCCAGAAGATAAGACCTGCCCTGGAAAGGCATTTTTATTTTTGCCTAAGAGTAACATGTTAAAACATTTTCCGGCCTCTGAGATGAAGAAGAGCTCCAGGTGATCCCACAGCAAGAACAATGTCAGAACTAGGAACACAGGATTGGAAAGAGAGAAACACAAGCCTCTAGCTATCCATAACTCTGATGAGCATCATGAAGAGATCAGTTTGCTACTTTCTCATCCTTACGAGACACATTAGAAGCTTCCCTTCCATTGTTCACTCTGTTGTTATATCTGTGTAATAATAATAAATTTCTTTAGCTTATTTACTATTGTTCTGGACTCAATGCTACCTAATAATAGAGAGAGCATTTCTGGAGAGTAGATATGGTACAGCCATTTTAGAAAAACAAGTTGGTATTATCTTCTAGTGTTGAGCCTTAACATCTTCTAATATCTGTCAATTCCACTTCTAGGTGTATGCTCATGGTAAATTCTTGCACATGTACAACACTGATAGTACTAAACACTTATAATAGTATATCTGAAAACAAATCCTCATTATTCAAGAGTAAATAAATACCAGTTCACATAACTGAGCCTAGGTAATAGTTATCAAATACCCACATCATTTTAACAATAGTATGAATAAATCTCTGTAATATGATATTAAATGGACAGGCCTAACACCCATTGTCTTTGTCTACTTTGAATTGCTACAGCTGAGCTGCCAAAGATAGGTACTTTATAAAAAGGTTACGATTTGATAGCTGGAAAGTCTACACAGCATGGCACCAGCATCCTTGGCAAGGGCCTGCTTGTCATGTCACAACATGGGAGAGGAAAGGGAGCCGGCCATGTGAAGATGGCCTAAGCCAGTAGAGTGACCTTGCTTTATAAGAGCCCCCTTTTATAACTAACCTAGTCCTACAAGACTATACTAATTCCTTCTTAGGGTAAGATGTCTATGATCAAATCACCTTCCACTAACCACCCACGTCTTAAAGACAGCGTTGCATATAGGCTGTCAAGCTACTCCTGACTTTTAAGTGGTGAATTTGCAGGTGCTTAATAAAAAAGACCAAATAAATAAGTTAATAAAATGAGTCATGCATGAGCCAACAATTACATTGTAGTCAATGATTATTATAGTGAGTCCAATTCTGGGCACTTAAAATCCAGAAAAGTAAAGAAAAGAAAAAAGATAAGTACACCGACTCCAGAATATTCCTTTAGTTCCTCACCTGCTGGTCCAAGTTTGCAAGCATTGAATCAAGCATGGTTAAGCACTGACAGGTACTGACATAATTTGAATGAACAAATTATTTTTCTGAATATCCCAATATTGTTTTTTTCAACATCTTATAATAAAAGTATCAAATGTACAGCAAAGCTGAAGCATTTTACAAGGAACATCCATATATCTAGAGTCTATCATTCTACTTATTTATTGCATATCCATTCATCTTTCTCTCTATCCATCAATTCATCCTAGTTTGCTGCTATTCTGCTTCAAAGTAAATTGAAAAGCAGTATGTTTCTCTCTTGCTTCTTCAATATTCATATATTTAACTAGATCTAGTATTTATTTCCATTTCTTACTTATGGGATGATATAAGTAAAAAATGTCGTGTTCAATAGCACTAATCATGAAGGAAATACAAATCAAAACCACTTTAAGATATCATGTTACTCCAATAAGACGGGCTGGGAATCAGGAAAACAAATGATACCAAGTGCTGGAGAGGTTGTGGGGAAAGGGGAACACTCCCACTGCTGGTGGGAATGTAAACTTGTGCAGCCCTATGGAAAGCAGTGTAGAGAACCCTTGGTAGACTTGGAACGAACTTGCTACCCGATCCAGCCATACCACTTTCGGCATGTACCCTCAAGACTCACCCCGCCACAGATACATGCAGCCTGTGCCATGTTTATTTCAGCTCTCTTCACACAATAGCAAGGAGCTGGAACCAACCCAAATGCCCCTCAACTGATGAGTGGATAGAGAAAATATGGTACATCTACACAATGGAGTTCTATACAGCAGTAAAGAAAGATGACATCATGAACTTTGTAGGAAAATGGCTGGAGCTAGAGGACATCATGCTGAATGAAGTAACACAGTTCCAGAAAAACAAACGACGAATGGTATCCCCATCTGTGGATGCTAGTGCCAATTACTAGTTGTAAGTATTTCTTGTGTATGGCCCCCTGAGCTTTTGTCCAAAGCAGTTTGGGAATGATGATTATTTGGAAACAACAACAACAAGACAACAAGCAAAGGACTGAATCAAAGAACTGACTGAAACAGTGAATTTTCTGCTCAAAACAGGTCAACTTCCACATGGAGAATTGAGAAAGACTGAGAAAGAGATGAAAAGAATGTTTGGCAGAATGCATGAGCTCTGGTGGGGTGGGGGATAGGGTGGGGGACACGGGTCTAGATTGATAAAAAATATAAAATAAAAATATTTTTTAAAAGTAAAAAAGTCAAGGTACTTTTTTTTTTGTTTTCTAGACAGGGTCTCCCGGTAGGCCTGCAGCTGTCCTGAGACTCACATGTAGACCAGGAGGGCCTTGAATTCACAGAAATCACCTGACTCTGCCTCCTGAGTGCGGGATTAAAGGTGTGCACCACAATGCCAAGTGAAGAAACAATAAGAATCTGGTTAAGAACATTCTGCTAAATAAATGGACTCTAGTGTTTGAGAACCAGTCCGACAAAGGACAGAATACTGTTATGTGAACAGAGAAAAGTAGCAGATTCTGAAGGTGATGGAGGAGACACTGAAGCAGGAACCAGACAGGAGGAAGGTGAATGCACCTGCAGAAATGCAGAGGAAAGCCACCCCAGGAGCTCCGAATCATCCACAGGCGGTTTATGTGGACTCCTCAGTAGACTCATGCAGCTTCCAGATTTCTCCTGTTGGGCTTTTGTTGAACCTTAGGCTGGAAGAAGCCCCTACTCGTTTTTCTTTTCTTTTCTTTTTTTTTTGGTCTTTTAGAGACAGGGTCTCCCTGTAGCTCTTGCTGTCCTAGAACTCACTCTGTAGACCAGGCTGACCTTGAACTCACAAAGATCCACCTGCCTCTGCCCACCTCCCTCTGCCTTCCGAGTGCTAGGATTAAAGGCATATACCACCACACCCAGTGAAGCCCCTACACTTAAAAGCCAACATAAATAGACTTTGACAAGGTAATTTTTAATATATGCGTTTATGATGTTTGTGTATTTCAGACATCAGTTTTTCAGTCCAATTTAGGCATATTCCCTCCCTTTCCCACCCACCCTCACCCCAGATCATGCACTCTGACATAACTGTCCTGCATCTTTTATCTCAGTCTTTTTTTATGTTTAGGATTTACATTTTCCTCCTTAATTTATATTACTCTAAAATATTAATACATACTTCCACCCGATACAGTAATGACAGAGTCGAAAATAAGTGATGGTAGGTTTTAGATCCAGTTAAGAGATTTACATTATAACCACATATTTGTTTTCAGATAAACAGAAATATAACAATAAAGTTGGATAAGTGTTCCCCTTTCCCTGCAACCTCTCCAGCATTTGATGTCTTTTGTTTTCTTGATCTTATCCAGTCATATTGAAGATGATATCTGATAGTGGTTTTAATTTGCATTTCCTTGATGTTGAACACTTTTAAAGATGTTTCTCAGCCATCTTTAATTCCTCACTGGTGAAGTCTCTGTTCAGCTCTTTAGTCCATTTTTTGAGTAGGTCATTGTTTTCATCTTTGTTTTGTTTTTTGTTTTTCTTTTTTTTTTCACATAATTTATTTATTTATTTATTTTTAACAAATCTAGACCTGTGTTCCGCCATTCCCCCACCAACGCCAGAGCTCATGCACTGCCAAACATGCTTCCATCTCTCAGTCTTTTCTCAATATTTTCCATGGGGAAGTTGACTGTTTTGAGCAGAAGTTCACCGTCTTATCAGTCTAGTTCTTAATGCAGTCTTTCTGTGTTGTTGTTGTGTTTCCAAAATGCATTATGCCCAACTGCTTTGTACAAAAGCTCAGGGGCCCTACACAAGAAATACTTACAACTGGTAATTGGCACTAGCATCCACAGATGAGGGATCACCATTCGTCGTTTGTTTTTCTGGGACGTGTTACTTCACTCAGCATGATGTCCTCTAGCTCCAGCCATTTTCCTGCAAAGCTCGTAGATGTCGTCTTTCTTTAACTGCTGCATAGAACTCCGTTGTGTAGATGTACCACATTTTCTTCTATCCACTCGTCATTGAGGCATTTAGGTTGGTTCCAGCTCCTTGCTATGTGAAGAGAGCAGCATAAACATGGCCGTGCATGTATCTCTGTGGTGGTCGTAAGTCTTGAGGGGTACATGCCAGAAGTGGTATGGCTGGTCGGGTGGCAAGTTCCATTCCAAGTCTTCCAAGGGTTCTCCACACTGCTTTCCATAGTGGCTGTACGAGTTTACATCCCACCAGCAGTGGATGAGTGTTCCCCTTTCCCACACAAGTCCTCCAGCACTTGGTATCATGGAGGCAAAGAACTGAACAGAGACTTCACAAGCGAGATTAGAGATGTCTGAGAAACACCTCAAGAACGGCTCAACATCACTAATCATTAAATTAAGGAAATCAAATGAAAACCACTTTAAGATATCTCTCACTCCAATAAGACGGCTAGGATCTCGTTTTTTGTTTTAATCCAATTTTATTGAGGCTTTATGCATTTCATACAAATTTCCATCAAGTCAGACCCACTCCCCCTTCCTTGCCCCCACCGACCAGACCTCATGCTTTTCTCAGTCTCTTAAAATTTTTGATGCAGGGCGGAAGTACCTACTAGACGACGACCTCTTACAGGACCTCGACCAGCACCCCATGCGGAAACAGTCTGAAACCGCACCCAAAGCCTTCCAGAATCCCTTTACTCCGGGCGTACACCTGCACAAAGTTGCGAGTACATTCCAACAGAATAATTAAAAAAAAAAAATTTTTACTAGAGAGTCACTGTTTTTCTTTCCAGTTTGTGTGTTGTTGCTTCCTTCCAGTCTGTAATCACTCCAAAAATATGCATATATTCGGCCCATGTATGCTTTTAGCATACTTCAGCTTATGATGTTCTTTTTTTTTTTAGGTACTAGAAAGATGTCATGTTTGAAGCTTCCTCCTTGGCAAAACCCCAAAACCACCATCAGTCCTGCCTGTCGGCTCCACTCTGGGTATTTCTCTTCCCATGGTCACCAACATGAGGTCCAGTAAGCACACACATCCTGTCCCTTGATCCTCGTGCACCTAGTCCTGTGATAAGCTCTGGGTACGTCCAACAATAGCCAAGTCTATACTCTGAAAAGAGGGAAACCCGCAGTAGTAGTCATCCACAAGCTGGGTGTCTCAGAGTCCCAACCTGGCACTGAGGTTTGGAGAGATTCTTGGGAGAGAAATGAGTCTTCAGTTCTCCCCATATTGGAAGGTTAAAACTAAAGCTCTGTCTCATGTCTTTGAAGGATGGCAAAAGCGTGGCAGCTCGGCAGAGTGTTACTTGCAGTAAGACAGGCAAAACAACTGGCCTCATGGTAGCGGTACGTTCCCAGTAAGACAGGCTAAAAAACGTGCTCCTTTAGTTTTTTTTTATTTTTTATTAGTTTTGTTGTCGTTTATAAGATCTCAAGTTTTAACCTGAAGTACAGCATTTCTCAGGCTCTGACTTTAATTGTGATTTTGGTTTTATACTTCCCACACTAGTTAGCTCATTAATCCAAGGTTTGTTTTTCTCCAGGTCAGTTTAGGATCTGGTCCTCAGGTGTCTTTGGGGGGGACCAGGGAAGGAAGCCCCTGGGATCCCTTTGTGGCTATTTTACCATTTCCAATCCACTGAGGACAAAGTTGGGTCCTGCAGACCAGGCTTCAATTTGAACGTTGCTTGAGCAGACTTTCTTCTTTGTACTGGAACTGGCTGAAGTCCCGTTAGTGATCTCCAGACCTCCCTGCCAGGAAGACTAGTGTGACTCACATTTGAAGGACAATTGGTGGTTCAAGAGATTGCCCCCATGCATATCCCTGGGATAGTTGCCCTACTGAGGCCCGCACCAGGAACAAGTTATCCCTTCAACCCTTGGCCAAATTGGTATGGGCCTTAAGTATGGTTGGTTAAGACTCCAGAAGGCTAAGTTATCCAGCCTGATACTTTTAACATACTGTCTAATATCTTACAAAAGGCTTGGACAAAAAGCTCAAGCCAGCCCTTGTATAAGAAACGACTAAGAAGCACTCTCATAACATCGATTAATGTGGTTAGAACAATGTCATGACAAGATAGTTTTTTCTATTCTTTTGTTTATTTTTTTATTACGTATATGCATCAACCCTTCACCAATGACTCAAAACTGCCTACAGTCTTGAAAATAAATGTAGCTTACATTCTAGAACTTGTTAAGGTTCACAATAAAAGAGCACAGTGTTTCAGTTCATGAAGCGGTACATATAACATTAATGTTGCTTAGTTTTGCTTAAACTAGGTACTTGGTTCAGCTAGCATCCCAGATGAGAGATACCATTCGTCCTATTTTTTTTTCTGGACTGTGATACTTCACTCAACTAAGATCTTCTAGTTCTGAATCGTTTCCCTGCAAAGTCATGATATCTTTTCTTCTATCTTACTGCTGCCTATAAACTCTATTGTGCTAGATGACCACATTTTCTCGATCCACTTATCAGTTTGAGGGGCACTTGGGTTAGTTCCAGCATCTTTGCTATGTGAAAAGAGCTGCACATACAAACATGGCATACTGCATGTATCCTGTGGTAGGTGAGTCTTGATGGGGGTATACCCAAGAGTGGTCATGGCTGGGTCAGGTGGCAGCTGTTTTGAGTCTTCCTTAAGGGTATCCACACTGCTGTTCCATAGTGGTAGTATGAGCTTAACATTCTCACCAGCAGCGGATGGAGTGTTTCCCTCTTCCCCACAAGCTCTCCAGCATCATGTTTTCTTGATCCAGCCGTCTTAGGCAGAGTGAGATGATATGTTTAAAAGTGGTTTTTAATTGCCGTTTTCCTTAGTTATTAACTATTTGAATGCTTTTTAAGAGTGTTTCTCGTCTACCGCTTTATTCCTCACTTTGTGAAGCTCTGTTCAGCTCTTTTTTTTTTTTTGCATCTGAAGTGGTATTTTGTTTCTCTTTCTTCTCTTATTTTTTTGAGTAGTTTATATATTCTCGGAACTATATGTTTTGCTCAGATGCATCTGTAGGCCAAAAGGTTTCCTCCCACTCTGTGGGTTTTTTTTTTTCTTCACTCCTTGATAGTTTCCTTGTGTTAGTACAGAACCTTTCGAGTTTTGATGAGGTCCCATTTGTCAATTGTGACCTTATTGTCCTGTCGCAGTTGCCCCTGTCTGATTTAGGAAGTCTTTTCCTAGCCTATGTCTGAGGTTGCTGCAATTTTTTTGTTTTCTTCTATCACATTCAGAGTTTGGTTGGTTTCACATTGATTCTTTGATCCATTTGGGAGTGACTTTTTACAGGGTGAGAGGTAGGGAGTTTTTTACTTTATTCTTCTACAAGTGGAGATCCAGTTGTGCCAACACCACTTGGCTGAAGATGCTGTCTTCCCCCTCCAAAGCGTGTCTTCTGGCCCCCTTTTTGTCAAATATGACTTGGCGAAAATTATATGTGCTTCAAGTTTGGATCTTCGATTTATTAATATTTATTAAAATTTTAATTTATTAGTTTTTATGTGTATGAATGTACGTGGCCTGCAGGCTTGTGCACGGTGTGTCATGCAATGCCTCGAGGTCAGAAGAGGGCACGGGTTCCCCGCCATGTGGTGCTGGGGGATCAAACCCGGGTCCTCTGCAAGAGCAGTGCAGTGCTCTAACCGCCTTAGGCAATCGCTTCAGCCTGGATATCAGTTTGTTGGGTCCATTGGTGTCAACAAATCTGTTTTTGTTGGCCAGTACTCAAGCGGGTGGTTTTCTTTTTTTTTTTTTTTGTTGCTTTTTTGAGCACGGTCCCATATAGTCCAGATATCCTGGGAATTCACTCTGTAGCCATGCTGGCCTTGAATCACAGAACATCGCCCCCTACCTGTGCCTCCCTAAGAGTTAGATTAAAGGATGCGGCTAACCATGCCCGGCATCCCAAGCTGTGTTTTTTGACTATAGCCCTCAGTATAGTTTGAAGCTCGGTATAAGAGTCCCTCCGTATTGGTTCTTTCACTCGGTTGCTTGGCGTTCAGGTCTTTTGTTTTTTCCAAATGGACTTCTTATGTTTTTTGAGTATGTGCTATTATTCTCTTGACGCGTAATGCTATGTCAGATGTGTCACTTGGTGAAGATTTTTTTATCCCAATTGACATCATGATTAATCTCACAAAGGATCAATATTATGGATGCTAGTCCAACAACCCAGATATAAATATTTCTCATGGAGAGGGATGCATAGTAAAAGAACAACAGAAAGACGGCTCGAAATGGACTGAAATGGTGAATTTGGAAAGGGAATGGTGGGAGAGGGACAACGGGTGTATATTTGATTAAGGAATATTATAAATTGACCTGAGCTCAGCAAGTACCCAGTTTTGCCCAGACAAAGGTCTACAGGAACACATGTTGTTTTAGGATTTAGTAAAAGTAAACGTGTATATTAAACAACAGTTGGGTACAGAATCTGATAAAAATGGTATGCATCTGATTAAATGGAGATATAATGCGCTGTTGCCCACATTTGCTTTACATAAAAAATCTGTAGGGCAAGAACTTTGGGATTGACACATACAAAGATCCGCTATAATTCCCGGGTACAGATATCACCTTGAGCATTCTCTTTAAGATGAGTTAAATAACGTAAAAATTAAAGTTTGCTTCCCAAGTTAATCATATATAGTCAACCCAAAACAACGTGGGGAATTTGATGAAAGTTGTGCCTTGACTCCACCCTATAGTCTTGTATAATACAACCCAACTTTCATCTGGAGAGTCATACGCTAAAAAAAAGGGGGGGGGATATGAAAGACATGAAACCTTTGTACATCAAACACCCCTGTTGCAATTCAAATCTTAAAAACTAACTATGGAAAAGTTTTGTTTGTTCCAACAGGACAAAATGTCACCAACTAACGGCTGAGAAAGAAAAGAGACAGGTTTGCATTGAGTAGGAAGTACCAAAAAGTGGCAACAGAAAGGCCTCTCCTCCTGAACATTCAAAGGAAGAAAAGGCCTCAGATTGCCCATAAACATCGAACCACTCTGTGGATCCTACATGTAACAGCTAGTTATAATGAGCCCTAAAATGAAACTTACTTCTAGGTGCCAACCAAAGGTCTGATATGAGAGACTTTCTTGCCTTCCCCCCATAGAAAACAAGGGAAGGAAAATATGACGATGATGAGGGCGTTCCCCAAACTGTAAATTGGAGACAACTATTGTAGAGGATCGAAAGGTTATTCTGGACAAACTGTCAGCCCCATGAAAGGAAACCAGTAATTGACCAGAGTCCAAGTCAACAGCTCAAGAAGGAGTGGACGGTTTTACCTCTCATCCACCTATGCCCATTTTCTAAGCATAGAGAACAAGCTTCGAAAGAGAGGGGCGGGGTACAAGAATGTAAGGGCTGCGATTGGGGTGAATGGTGAAACTACAGCAATGTAATCTGGACACTCATTTGATCAACTTGATTGAACAAACAACCTGTCACCCCCCACTGGATGGTGGGGCTGTAGGTGTTTGGGCACAACAGCCTGCAGATAGGTTTTGCATGAAGGATGCTTGTACTCATGGATTATCACTTATAGCTAAAAATGAAAAAAAAAAACTGAGAGAAAGATGCAGGACAGTTATGGCAGAATGCATGATCTGGGATGGGGTGGGGGGGAAGGGAAAGGGAAATAAGCCTGAACTGAATTGGAAAAAATGTATGAAATGCACAAAGCATCAATAAAAACTAATTTAATTAGGAAAAAAACAAGATGATTATTGCCATCACTTCTCCAAATCGGTACCCTCTCGTGGGCTGGAAAGGTATCTCAGAGCCAGAGTGCTTGTCAAGCTTTCAGGAAGCCCTGGGTTCCATCCCCAGCACTGTAAGAAAACAGAAGACAGATCTGCACCTTGCTGAAGGTGTCTACAGGGTTAGGGAGACATCAGTTCTATACCTAATAAGCTCTGAAGAGACTGGACTGCGTTCTTCCCACCCAGGTTAGCTCATTGTGTAGATCCGCTTCTTCTCACCAATAACTGTTTCTCCCGATTGTTCCTGCCAAAAGTTATCCAGTAAAGCCATGTGTGGGAGGTCATCATGAGGCTGCTTTTGCAGTGCATAACATGGGTCCCAGTAAAGCATGAATATACTTTGTAAGAGTAAGAATAATTTGCTTAGAAAACTGTAATGCTCTAAACAGAGATCGGAAAACTTTGGTTGACAGGTCAACTCTGGTCCACAGATGGTTTCGAAAATAAAGTTTTGGGGCTGGAGAGATGGCCTAGCAGTTAAGAGCATCAACTGCTCTTGCAGAGGACCTGGGTTCGATCCCCAGCACCCACATGAGAACCGTCTGAAACTCCAATTCCAGGAGAACTCCAGTTCCAGGGGAATCCGACACCCTCTTCTGACTTACGCGGCATTGCACAACACGGGTGCACAAACCTACAATGCAGACAGTACATTCATACACATAAACAAACAAACAAATAAATAAATAATTAAAAAAAGAAAATAAAGTTTTATTGGAATACAACTATGCATATTCATCTATGTGTAGCTGTATTAATAGTCAACAATAATAGCATTGAGTAGTTTCAATAGAGACCATAGAGCTCATAAAGCCTAAAATACTAGTTTTTTCCAGAAGAATTGGCAACCTCTGCTTTAAAGGAGTGACTTCTTGGTAAGGTACATTTTGCTGGAGTGGAAAGGAAGGCTGAACATTGGCTTTTAGGCAGCACTCTTGCAAAGCCCAGGGGTTCTGTTGATAACCCATGGATATGGGTTTCCTTCCACACACACTATTCATCAATTACTGTCATTTCTTTTGCACTTTGAGTTCTGTATAAGACTCATTTGAACCAAGGGTTTTAAATATTTATTTGTACTCTTTTTAATTATGTATGTATGAGTGTGCCTTCATCTGAGTGCAGGAGCCCATGGAGGCAAGAGGCATTGGATCTTCTGGAGCTGGAGTTACTGGAGCTTGGGAGCTATGTGATGTGGATGGTGGGAACTGAACTTGGGTCCTATGCAAGAGCACTATGACCACTTAATCACTGAGCCTTCTCTCTAGCCCCTTGAAAAAGGGGTTTAGAGCTGTTAAAATACATAACATTGTAAGCCAGGTGTGGCGGTGCACGCCTTTAATCCCAGCACTCGGGAGGCAGAGGCAGGTGGATCTTTGTGAGTTCAAGACCAGCCTGGTTTACATAGTGAGTTCCAGGACAGTTGGGGCTACAAGGAGACCCTATCTCAAAAAGACAAAGAAAAGTACATACTATTGTCTAAACCAATGATTCTTATCCTTGGCCAAACAAGAGAAATTTGCTAGTACTTCTAAAGAATACCAAGACTCTGATCAGTCGTAAAAAATTAATGATTCATTTGTCCTAGGGGCTGAGGAGATTGGGCATTGCAATAAAACAAATCAAGTAAAAGAAAACTAGAAACAAATCTCTCTAATGATTTTATTAAGTTTGGAAAAACACTGTCCTAGACAAGAGATCTGGATTAGGAAAAAGANCCATGGAGGCAAGAGGCATTGGATCTTCTGGAGCTGGAGTTACTGGAGCTTGGGAGCTATGTGATGTGGATGGTGGGAACTGAACTTGGGTCCTATGCAAGAGCACTATGACCACTTAATCACTGAGCCTTCTCTCTAGCCCCTTGAAAAAGGGGTTTAGAGCTGTTAAAATACATAACATTGTAAGCCAGGTGTGGCGGTGCACGCCTTTAATCCCAGCACTCGGGAGGCAGAGGCAGGTGGATCTTTGTGAGTTCAAGACCAGCCTGGTTTACATAGTGAGTTCCAGGACAGTTGGGGCTACAAGGAGACCCTATCTCAAAAAGACAAAGAAAAGTACATACTATTGTCTAAACCAATGATTCTTATCCTTGGCCAAACAAGAGAAATTTGCTAGTACTTCTAAAGAATACCAAGACTCTGATCAGTCGTAAAAAATTAATGATTCATTTGTCCTAGGGGCTGAGGAGATTGGGCATTGCAATAAAACAAATCAAGTAAAAGAAAACTAGAAACAAATCTCTCTAATGATTTTATTAAGTTTGGAAAAACACTGTCCTAGACAAGAGATCTGGATTAGGAAAAAAACCTTTGTGGATGCCTTGATCATTTAAGGGATCTAATGAATGTGGTAGAAAACTGTCAGAACTAAGACGAGGGACTCCCCCCAACCCAAAGGGCAAGAGAGACACAAAATGCAAGAGATGAATCAGGACTTTCACAGGTTAAAGTCCCTTAAAGTTGATATATAGCTAAATCTTTTTTGTTAGTAGATGATGCAAGTCAGCTTAATGTATTCCCTCCAGGCCACTTAAACCAGGATGAGAGTAGTTAAAAAGAACTGAGAAACATATTTAATGTTGGCCTTGATTTAAAAGAACCACCTAGTCAGAATTTTGAAATGTGTGTTGTTCCTACACAGTCATTCTGTGCCTGATCCAGTCCTTAGGGCCTTGTAGGAAATCATTTCATGTCTGAGGGCGGATGATGAAATGACAACAAGAGCAAAAGACACCACATTGGCTTCCGCTGGAGGAAACTTGGGCTACATTTTATGTTGGTGTGGGATGCACTCCAGCCAGTTTTCTGGATGTGCTATGGAACTTTTGTCTGCAGGCTTCTGGAGCTCAGAGGGCTCGCTGCACATGATGAGAAAGGCACATAAAAAGGCTGGGAGGAAGGCCTCAGCGGTGCAGGTGTGGGGACCTTGGCAGGCCTTTTCTGATAAGGAGGCTCTTGGCTTCCACAAGCAAGCACCCAGAAACTAGTGGCATTAGGGACCCTACTGAGACCAGGGAAGACTGTTCTGAGAATGGCATCTGAGGCCGCTGGCCCTCAAGGTATTTCCTACCTCTGTTTGACTGGACCCACGGTTCAAAAATGCGAGGCAGGGAAGACTTATTTAACTCTGACACAGTTGTAAAAAAATAAGTTCAGGGTCACAAAGAAAAAGACCATCACCCCAATTAAAGCATCTCAAGGTAAAACTTTACTTCTGAACATAAGGGTGTGTGACTCACAGAAGTGGAGGAGCAAGCACTCGGAGCAGGAAACTTGATAGGTTTTTATCCTATCAAGTTCTATTCCCCGCTGGCTCACAGTCTTTCACAGTTGGCCAGTTTTAAAAGGATCAGCTCAAAGAAAATGAAGGAAGAGGAAAGGGTTGGCCACTCTGGGCCATCAAGTTCCGAGACTGCAGCAGGGCTTTGGGGTAAACAAAATTTTAAAAAGGTAGGAGAGAATAAGAGATTTGAATTCCTTGTCAAAACCAAAAGCTTTACAGGTTTGACATAAAAAACTGATATTTAATAATTTTCTTTAAGTTAAGTTGTAAGATTTGTCTTTTTTTTTTTTTTTTTTTTTTTTTTGTTTTTTTTTTTACTCAACCAAGGGATCCTGCTGAGGAGAAGTAGATTCCTGAGAAAGTAGAGCCTGGTCCTAAACACACACCCCTCCC
>VZQC01008190.1:776032-799945 GCA_009823505.1 Rhizomys pruinosus
GTTTTTTTTTTTTTTTTTTTTTTTAACTCAACCCAAGGCTCCTGCTGAGGAGGAAGTAGATCCTGAAGTAGAGCCTGGTCCTAAACACACACCCCTCCCCGCCCTCTGAGACTTGCAATTTTTGTTAGCTTCCCTCAAGAATGTCTAGCACCCTCCTACAGTTGGAGAATATTATTCATATTTCAGTACCACTTTTTAAAGCCTTGTCCCCTTGGAGCCTTCCCAGCTACCTGAGACAGAATTGGCTGCCCTCATGTACTTGTTTATTCCTATATTTTAGCATCTGCCTTCTTGGTTGTCTCCCCACTAGGCTCTGAGCTCTTCCAAACGTAGGTGGCCTCTCAGCGTTCTGTGTGCCCTGGTTGCCCAGATGACGGACCTCTAAGATAATCTTTGGCAACAAATTTCTCTGTTTCTCTGTCTCTCTATCTCTATTTTTGTAAACAATATCTTGCTTCTTTGTCTGTTTTTGTTTGTTTATTTTTTGAGACAGGGTGTCACCATAGCCTCAGCTGGCCTGGAACTCACTATGTAAATGAGGCTGGCCTCCTAAAGGTGTGCAGTACCACACCCAGCTGTCTTGTTTTTCAAGACAGGATCTTGCTATGTATCTTAGGCTGGCCTGGAACTTGATATATAACCTAAATTGATTTTATGTCCTTGATCTTCCCACCTCAGCCTCCCAAGAGCTGGAATTATAGGCATGTACCCTCATGCCCAGTTTCTAACCAGTATTTTAAAAACTATGCTTAAATTGCCTCCTATGAAAGAGTGGTAAATTATGACTTAGAAATATAGTCACTTATAAAAATTTATTAAGGGGCTGGAGTGATGATGGCTCAGTGGTTAAGAGTGCTAACTGCTCTTGCAGAGGACCCGGGTTTGATTCCCAGCACCCACATGGTGGGTAAGAACCATCTTTAAGCTGTGTGTGGTAGTGCACACCTTTAATCCTAGCACTCGGGAGGCAGAGGCAGGCAGATCTCTGTGAGTTCAAGGCCAGCCTGGTCTACATAGCGAGCTCCAGGCCAGCTGGGACTAAAGGGAGACCCTATCTCAAAAAAAATTATTAAGAACTAGTTATTTGCCAGGTCTTGTGATTTGTATGAAGTCTGCAAAAGAAAATGGAATATAGCTTCCAGCCTCAAGAGCATTATGATTTAGCGGGGAGACATCATTAGAGGTGAGTGAGCCGAGCTTCTTCAGAATCTCAGACAAGGCGGTGTGGAAGGATGTGGTCATCTGTCATGGCTAGTACAAGAAAAGCTGTGTGGAGAGAGATCAAGGAGTTAGGAACCTAGGGACAAGCGAGGCTGTGGGAAGTGATGGGAGGAGGTGGGGGGGATATTTTGGAGAGTATAGATCTAGAATCCTGGTGGCAAATAGAGTAATAAATGAATCTCAGCTAACATGATAAGGGGAATTTAGTCTTGATTCTTGTACTACTGAAGCTCTGTAGACCTCTCTGCTTAAAGGAGAGAGGGAAAGAGAGAAAGAGATCATGTGATCATCCCATTGGCTTGGTCCCCAAAGTCTCCAATTTTGAGAAGGCATAAAATAGAAAAAGCTTTTCCTTTAAAATCCTTTTAAAATGAATCTGATTTTATGCAACCCAGCAGGCAAAAGCAAGGTTCTCATGGCATTTTGTCAGGGAGAGGCCAGTAATTTTAGGGTGGGAACTGGTCTATTTGCACAATGAGAGAATTTCTCTCATGCATGGCATTCCCTAGCAATTTGTGGCCTTACCGAATGCCATTTATAGTTCTTATAATGGCAGGAAAATTAGGGGGCAGAGTGATTATTACGCTAATCACAAACTCAAGGGATATACTGGTCCACTTTCCCTTTCACGCCAGTGAAGGCCAGCGCTGCTTGGCTTTCAGCGTGGAAGAAGCAAAGTTAAAGGCAAAATTTGTTCCCTTCTTAATATTATTTTTCAGCCTGAAAAAAATCCCTGAATCAGCTGCTAATTGTAGTCCAGGGTCTGAAGTCCTCGCTCAGAATAATGCTTCATCTTCATTAAAACAAATTGTAAGTGCTACTTTGGGAATCCACCTGGATCAGAGAGCTGGATCTCAGTGCAAACAAGGTCTCCAAAGAAGTCTTGCTATACTGTCTAAAGTCTCCCTGTGGTCATTTCTAAACCATTCATTTAAATGTTATGCTTTATCCCTGCTAAATACTTGGAGGGTTCCAATTTGCACTTTAGAAGGAAGGAATAAACATGATCTTCCTGTCTGAATTATGTGGGGAGGTGTTCATAGCAGGATCTCCCTTTATTGTGTTCAGCTAATTGCTAATTATGCAGTGATGGATGTAAATTGTGTAGTTGGCATTTCAGGCACCCAGGATCTCTATTTGTTCCTTTTATTTAAAGGAGAAAGGCAGAGATAGAGAGATGTTTCCGCAGTTAAGAGCACTGGCAGCTCTTGCAGAGGACCTGGGTTAAGTTCCCAGTACCCACATGGTAGCTAACCACCATCCTTACTTCTAGTTTCAGGGGATCCAACCCCTTCTTCTGTCTTCTGCAGGCTTCGCATGACATGGGTGCACGTACACACATGCAGGCAAAATACTCATATTCATAAAATAAAAAATAGAATAAAAGGAGAAAGGTCAAAATATTAAGAAAATCCAGGATCTTTATTCAGAAAAATAAAGCCTACTGGCTGGAGAGATGGCCTAGTGGTTAAAAGCACCGACTGCTCTTGCAGAGGACCCGGGTTCGATCCCCAGCACCCACATGGTGGCTGAGAACTGTCTTTAACTCCAGTTCCAGGGGGATCTGACACCCTCTTCTGACCTCTGCAGCATTGCATGACACGGGTGCACTAACCTACATGCAGACAGTACATTCACACACATAAAAAATAAATAAAAATTTAAAAATTTAAAAAAAGAAAAATAAAGCCTAAAGGGTAAATCGACTCTGCAGAGGACACTACAGGTGGGTCCCACTAAATTCTGTCCTGATTTCATGGTGCAGATGATGAAATAGATCCTCTGAAAGTCTCATTCAAAGGTGACTGACTGAAGAACGGATGGCCTTGCTTGTAAGAGCAACAATATCCCTGGCACCTAAATGCTTTGTTCAGTGAGGACTACCTGACAACACTGGATCAGAGGGAGTTGTTACCTTTCAGAGGCATATTGGAGTGTTATGGCTTCTTGAATTGTCCCATAAGGTTACTGAGTCATGTTAACCCAACATGAAATTAAAAAGCCGAGAACCAGCTAGTGGTTCTGCTAACCCATCTGCTTGCTAACGGCAAAGCAGACATACCTCAGTACTACATTTACCACCAGTCTCATACCCGTGGCCATGGGCACACACGTCATTTCCATATTCTATTTATGCAATTGAGAATTTGGTTGGCAGGACCATGTTAAGTAGGGAAGTCGTTATTTATGACTTTCATTGTTTCTCTCTGTCATTGATATTGGGAAAGGAGAAATTAGCTTATAAGGGGAAAGTACTGGCCATGCTGAGCTACTGATAGAGACAAAGGTGGATGCACAGTTAGCAGCAGTGACTATTCCTCCCAGGGATGTTCTGCCAGCTTGGAGTAACACCCCTGTCCCCCCATTCCCCCCCCCCCGAAGAGGTTTTTCTTTTACTTATTCACTGAGAAACCTTGTTTCTTAAAATTACAAGTAGAAGTGCTCCAGTTTGAAATTGTATCAGTCAGAATGTAGCTTTCCATTTTACCTGGGAGGTTGAAGTCATTTTGTTGGAGAGAAGCAGTGTCTGTTTTCAACCCAGGTAGGAAGCATCAGGTAACGGGTTTGTGAGTACATTCCACATTAACTCAATTTTGCAGTTTCCAAGGAATTAAGCCCCCGAGTCCTCCTTGCACTCCTGACCTGATGTGGGCTTCTAAATACTCAGCCATGTTTCATGTTGAGCCTATGAAAACCCTCTTCATTCCACAACAAGGTATTACTTCACACTCACTAAGATGGCTATAAGGAAAAACATAAAACTCACAAGAGTTAACTAAGACACAGAGAAATTGGGATTCCTACACATTATTTGTGGCAATGTAGAATGCTGTAGCTACTACCATGGAAAACAGTTTGGCAGTTCCTCAAAAAATTAAATACAGAATTACCATATGATCCCAAAATTATACTTTAGGCACACAACCAAAATAATCAAAAGCAAGAGCTCAAATAGATATTTATACACCAATATTTGTAGTAGCCTTTTTTTCTTTGTAGCCCCAAAGTGAACCCAAGTGTTTATCATGGACGAATGGATAATCCACATAGACTATTATTCGCGCTTAAAAGGGAAACAAATGTTAAAACACGCTACACTATCAGTGAACCTTGAGGGCATTCTACTCAGTGAAACAAGGCAGTCCTGGGACGGCTGTGCATTCCGTGTATAGGGGGCGTTTGGAGCAGTCAGATTCAGAAATACAAAACAGAATGCTTGTTTGGGGTGGGGTGGATGTATGTGAAAAAGCAAATTACTGCCTAATGTGCATGGTTTCAGTTGCATAAGGGGAGAGGAGTTTTCTACTGGTTGTGAAGACTATAAGAAAACACTGTGAATGAATGTACTTACTGCCACTGAAAGGCGCACTTAAAAATCGTTAGGATGCCCAAAGGAAATCCCAGATCTCTTCTCTTTAATTCTACCTGAATCTTCCAATTTCATTTCCCCCTGTGTTTGGTGAGACACTCGTATTTTCTCTAGGGGTGCTGTCTCCTTCACAGCAATGAGCCTTAATCCTCAATTTGTTGCTAGAGTTTTGCCCCAGGTTTTTTTGTTTGTTTTTTGATTGGTTGAACTCAAAGCTTTCACTACTGACTAGAGCTTACTATAATGGAATTCTGGGAGGCTTGGAACCTGGTGATGTTGTGGTACATTGCAGATTTGGTCACCTGCACAACAGGGAAAGACTTAATAAAGACTTCAGTTGAGGACCACCTTGCTCTCTCCTCTGCCAGGGCCCTGTGTTTCTGCAGAGCCATGGCTACAAAAGACAGTGGTGGTGACTGTGTTCACATCCTTTCACCAGTCCACTGCTGGCCTCTGGACTCTGACTGCAGCTGGCCACTGGCTTCTGCCTTATGCTGTTCTGAGAGCTTTTCTGTTTCTGGTCCATAGAGATCTTTATGTACTTTTTACCCTTCACATTGTCTATGCCTGTCTGGCTGTCATTGCTGCTGGTTTTTGATTAGGGAGTAGGGAATGAAAAAAAGGCATGTGGGTTCAGTGTCATCTTGACCAGAGTTTTGGGGTTAAAAACTGTGGATGATGGCATTTCACATTAAGCTCTGAAATTATAGAGCTCTTGGGCTGTATGAATTTAAAATAAAATACAAGATACTGGCAAATTGCATACAGACCCACATCAAGAAGATTATCCATTATGACCAAGTTGGATTCATACCAGAGATGCAGGGATGGTTCAACATATGAAAATCAATAAATATCATCAAGCATATAAATGGACTGAAAGACAAAAACCACACCATCATCTCAATTGACACAGAAAAAGCCTTTGACAAAATCCAGCATCCCTTCATGCTTAAAGTCCTAGAGGGAATTGGATTGGAGGGATCATTCCTCAATGTAATCAAAGCCATATACAAACCCACAGCCAATATCATCCTAAATGGGGAAATGACAGAAGCATTCCCTTTAAAGGTAGGACCTCTGCAAGGCTGCCCCCTGTTACCACTCCTCTTCAATATAGTGCTTGAAACACTTGCTAGAGCAATAAGGCAAGAAAAGGAAATTAAAGGAGTACTAATTGGAAAAGAGGAAGTCAAGCTATCCCTATTTGCTGATGATATGATTGTTTACTTAAGGGATGCTAAAAACTCCACCAGAAAACTCCTAGAAACGATTAACAGCTTCAGCAAAGTGGCAGGATACAAAATTAACCTTAAAAAATCAATGGCCTTTCTTTACACCAAGAACAAGCAACTGGAGAAAGAATTCAAAGAGACCTTCCCACTCACAATAGCCTCAAAAACAATAAGATACCTAGGAACAAACCTAACCAAAGACACCAAAGACCTCTACAACAAAAATTTTAAACCCTTAAAGAAAGAAATTGAAGAAGACCTCAGAAGATGGAAAAACCTCCCATGCTCATGGATTGGGAAAATTAACATTGTAAAAATGTCCATTTTACCAAAACTCTTGTATAGATTTAATGCAATCCCAATCAAAATCCCCAAGAGTTTCTTCACAGGCTTGGAAACAAAAGTTCTTAAATTCATTTGGAAAAACAAAAGACCCCGAATAGCCAAATCAACCCTGAGTGAAAAGAGCTACACAGGAGGGATCTCTATACCAGATTTTAAACTATACTACAGGGCTATAGTCATAAAAACAGCCTGGTACTGGCACAAAAACAGACCTGTTGACCAATGGAACAAAACCGAAGATCCAAATCTGAGCACATACAATTTCAGCCATCTCATATTTGACAAGGGGGCCAAGAAACCACAATGGAGAAAAGACAGCATCTTCAGCAAGTGGTGTTGGCAAAACTGGATCACCACTTGTAGAAGAATGAAATTAAACCCCTACCTCTCACCCTGTACAAAAGTCAACTCCAGATGGATTAAAGACCTCAACGTGAAACCCCAAACTCTGAAGGTGATAGAAGAAAAAGTTGGCAGCAGACTACAAGACATAGGCGTAGGAAAAGACTTCCTAAATCAGACAGCAGCTGCACAAGAATTAAGGTCGACAATTGACAAATGGGACCTCATCAAACTCAAAAGCTTCTGTACATCAAAAGAAACAATCAAGGAAGTGAAGAGAAATCCCACAGAGTGGGAGGAAACCTTCACTGCAGATACATCTGACAAAGCATTGATTTCCAGAATATATAAACTACTCAAAAAACAAAGAAAAAAGAAAACAAACGACCCGCTCAATAGATGGAGCAAAGAACTGAACAGAGACTTCACAAGCGAGGAATTAGAGATGTCTGAGAAACACCTCAAGAACTGCTCAACATCACTAATCATTAAGGAAATGCAAATCAAAACCACTTTAAGATATCATCTTACTCCAGTAAGACTGGCTAGGATCAAGAAAACAAATGATACCAAGTGCTGGAGAGGTTGTGGGGAAAGGGGAACACTCATCCACTGCTGGTGGGAATGTAAGCTCATACAGCCACTATGGAAAGCAGTGTGGAGAACCCTTGGAAGACTTGGAATGAACTCATCACCTGACCCAGCCATACCACTCCTGGGCATGTACCCACAAGACTCATCTTACGGCAGAGATACATGCACAGCCATGTTTATTGCAGCTCTCTTCACAATAGCAAGGAGCTAGAACCACCCCAAGTGCCCCTCAACTGACGAGTGGATAGAGAAAATGTGGTACAGCTACACAATGGAGTTCTATGCAGTGGTAAAGAAAGAAGACATCATGAGCTTTGCAGGTAAATGGCTGGAGCTAGAAGATATCATGCTGAGTGAAGTAACATAGTCCCAGAAAAACAAATGATGAATGGAATCCCTCATCTGTGGATGCTAGTGCCAATTACCTAATTGTATGGCAAACTGAGCAATGTCAATGTGATCTGAAAACAACTGTGCTTTTATATTGTGAATCTATATAATAAATAATAAAATAAATAAAATAAAATACAACTAAACTGTCAAATACTGGTATGGCACAAAGCCATCTAAAGCATTCTCATTCTCAGAAGGGAAGGCTACATTGAGTTTTAATTAATTTAGGGGTTCTCCCTTTGCAGTCTCAGCTGGCCTGGAACTTCCTATGTAGATCAGGCTGGACTTGATCTCATAGAGATCTACCTGCCTTAGCCTCCTTAGTGCTGGGATTAAAGGCATGTGTCACTACACCTGAAATTTTATTTATTTTAAATTATGTATACATGTGCCTGGGTGTGAGTTTTGTGCATCTGAGCACAGTGCTTGTGGAGGCAAGAAGAAGGTGCTGGATCCCCAGGAGCTGCAGTTACAGGTTGTCGTGTGCCATCTGATATGGGTCCTTTGGAAGAGTAGTGAGCACTCTTAACCACTGAGATATCGCTCCAGCTCCACTGTGATGATTTTTTTTCTCTTTATCTGTATTTATAGCTTGGTGCTTCTCCCTTACCATTTTAGGATCCACTGGTGACATTTTGATGACACAGACTCCAGTCTCCCTGTCTGTCTGTCCTGGAGAAGCAGCTTCCATCACCTGCAAGTCTAGTGAGAGCCTCCTGTAGCCCAAAAGGATGAGGTCAACTGATGCAGGTGCCATAAAATCCTGGAGAAGTGCCTCACTCCTTATGGCTCGGACCTCTTGCTCTGCTTAAAGGACCTCTGGTACTGATGAACAGGCTTCATCAGCTGTACAGGGCCAACAGCACATCATTTGTCTGGCAAACTGTCTTTTCCTTATTGGTTGTCTTAGATCTGGGTGAGTGAAACAAGCTTGTCCAGACACAAACACAAATCCTGGACTGTCTGTATCAAGTCTATGTTAGAATTTCTCCTCCTATCTCTGGCCACTCACTAGCATGGGCCCAAACCAGAGGAAAGTCAGCCCTCACCCATCTCATTAGCTAGTGATCTCCCTATTCTGTGGTCTCAAGACCTGCACAGAAATGCAGTAGCTTTGCCTCAGAGGCACAGCAACTAGGCAGGGACCAGCTCCTCTGGATTGTGTACTGCTTCCCCAGCTTTCCCAGCTGTGTCATAGTATCGAGAATGTAGGATATATGCTGCGCAGGGGCTCTTTGCTCTTGGGTCTGAACATTGTGACCTAGGGGCTGTCTTATATCTATTTTTCATTGAATTACCAGTAGAGCATGCGGCAATGGGTGGAAATTCTCCTTGCATTATGACTCACATTTGATAGAGGGGACCTCATGTAGCTCAGGATATAAGCCATATACCCAGGAATGAAAGGACTTGGGTTGGGTGCTGTAAGCAGCTGTGTGTTAACCATCCTTGCCTGGATACAGACTTTGCAGTGTATAGACTTTGGTTATCACCCACACTACTATCAGTAGTTCCCCACCCATGTTCTAACAGAAAGCCCAATAAAGCTGGTTCCTCAGCAGGAACTATGGTGGAATTAAACTATGTATGGTTCATCATTTAGACCTGTGCTTCAGGTGGTCCTGAGAAGTCCCTGATCTAAGCAACTATGATGATTTTTAAAGTTTACTTTTAGTTAAAAATTTTAGTGTTTTGAGCCAGAAATGGTGGCACATACCATTAATCCCAGCACTCAGGAGGCAGAAGCAGGTGAATGAATCTCTATGAAGCCACCTGTTCTTCATAGGTATTTCCAGGCTAGTTGGGACTATATAGGGAGACCCTGTCTCAAAAAGACCAAAAAACCTCTTTTTTTACTGTTTCTCTTCTTGTTTTTGATTGATACATACTTACTGTACAAATCTTTGTGGGTACAGTGTGATGTTTTGAACTTAGATGATAGATAGATAGTTAAATAGATAGATCTAATCAGAGCAATGATCCTGTCCATCACCTCTAACATTTATCAATTTTTTGTGATAAAAATATTGAAAATTCTACCTAGTTTTTTTCCTACACTCAAATCCTTTCCATTCTCTTTGCTGATTCTGTTGTTCAGTTTACTAGCAGGCATACAGTGTGCCTACCAGAGACCCCAAAGTTTAACTATCATCCACAGCTAAATGAAGATGCTAATCTGGTTCTTGTAAAATGACTAATTTCAGTGCTAGGTCCTTCATCCTGCTCTGCCATGATGGTGACTCTTTACTGCTATTTAACACTGGAAGGCTGGGAGTAGAAATCTTCTTTCCAGACTTGATCCACAAGGAAGAGCCAGGCTTGTCTTTTGTGTTTCCCAAATTTCACCATCATCTGTATATTCTTCTGAAGAGAAGCTCTTGGTTCACCAGACTCTAAATTGAGAAGAGAGTCTCCTCTATGACGTCCTAATATAGTAAGGGCCAAGGACATTACTGAGATCATGGCTGACCACTTCCCTTTACTTTGCCAGTATTGAGAGGATCAGTGGAGTAAGTGGTTTGGACCAAGAGAACAACAAGTATTGTTAATTTTACCCCTTAAGGACTTTCACCTGAAGTCACCCATACCAAATATGAATTTTTTTGGCAGACAAGAGGATGAATCTTTTTATTCACTTAAAAATCTGCATACGCCCTTTTTGGGGTATGGGGTTTGGAGAATTTGTTATCTTTTTAGAATATTTTTATTTACTATTTGAGGATTTAATACATGTACCCAATATTTCTTGATCCTCTCCCACACTCAGTACCCCCCACCCTCATGTCTTACAAAACCTTGTGATTGCTGTTTGAGGTTTTATGAAAATACACCTTCTAACAACCTAAACAGCATTTTGAGGGATTAAAACAAAACTCCAGGTAAACTCAGCTAAAGAGCCCCTCCTTTTAAACCTCTCAGTTGTTTAAATTTGGCCCAAACTGCTTTGGGGAATCCCTGGCTGACCGTTACTCCCCCCACACAATGAGATCAAATCTGTCCAATGTGAGGAAATCGTTATTCAGTTAACATGGGGGAATATAAATTTAGGGCTGGGACCAGGTTACCATTCTTGACACTTGAGCCCTCCAGTGTTCAGGTGTAGCAAGTCTTGGTGAAGTTCACAGATACACATGGTCCTTCTGTTGAGTGTTAAGGTTTGCAGAAGCTTCTAAAACTCTTGGATGCCAGCCTTAGTCCCACAATGATCCATAACCTCCTGCATCTCGAGCATGTTAAGCTGGGTCATAGCCAAGTCCTGGGAAGCCTGCAGGAGCGTGTTGGCAGGTCCAAGGCCTTGCTGGGCAATGTACAGAGCTGAGGGCAGTGCCTTGCTGTCTATCTTGCCTAAGAGGCATTGGTGAAGACATACTCTTGCACAGGTGCAAATTGCATCTCACTGCCTGTTACATTACTTTGACCATATTGATCCTGCCACTCTGGAAGAAAGCAGGGTTATCTGTTGCCCTGAGTCCATAGAATTCTGGTATATTAAAGGCCAGTCCTGGAAGGCAGGCAGCTCCTCTTGATGATGCTGGGGCTCCTGCAGCTGCTGTTGCTCATAACCCCAACTATTCTGCTGCTGTCCCTGAAATAGTGAATAACTTTAATGGGGTGGCTGCTGCTTCTGCTGCTGCTGCCTCTGTGCACTGGCTTCCCTGAGGCTCAGGCCTGTCCATTTCATGACACTGCACAGATATATCAGAAGGAACAAAGAACAGTCATCTGGAGCCATCTCCATATTCCAAAGTGCCACTTCGTCTCATTTGAATACCTTGGACTACAGAGTCATGTGAGCCAGACCGTTCACCAAAAGCCCCTTGGGTCTCCATAGAAGAGTAGCCGGCCTGGCCAAATGCTGCAGCCTGGGCACAAGAGGCTTGCCCAGTGGGGTCAGTGGGAGGTTGTGCCTGGGTGTTCTGGAGACCTGTATGTGGAAAGTCTCCTAGTGGCAAAGATTCTCTTTCTCATTTTAGGTAGTAGTCTGGCTCTTTTACTTGAAACCAGTTATCAATCACATTCTGACTACATTGAAACTGCTGGGCCAATTCTTCCCTGGTTGTAAAGTCTGGATAAGCATCCTTTTTAAACAAGATTTCAAGTTTCTCCAATTCATCCTCCGCAAATTTGTGTCTTAGTTTTCCACTTCCTCTTCCATATTCTGTTCCTCCTCCTGTGCTGTGACTGTCTTCACAGGAAGCCCCCTTGGAAGCCATGTGCAGACTCTAGCTTCTAGAGTTGGCCAATATGATTTTTTTCTTTTTTTTTTTTTAAATTTTATTTAATTTTGTATGTGTATGAGTGTACTGTCTGCATGCAGGTTTGTGTACCCATGTCGTGCAATGCCTCAGAGGTCAGAAGAGGGTCTCAGATTTCCCTGGAACTGGAGTTCTCCTGGAATTGGAGTTTCAGACGGTTCTTAGCCACCATGTGGGTGCTGGGGATCAAACCTGGGTCCTCTGCAAGAGCAGTCGGTGCTCTTAACCGCTAGGCCATCTCTCCGGCCCCATGATTTTTTTTTTAATCACACTCACTGTGTCTAAAAAAACCTCGCTGAGTCACTAGCTTTAATTCTTACTTTGTCAACTCTGAATTTGTAGAAAAGCAAACAAAACAAGAGACTCCATGTCCCTTTAAGAGAGAGTGTAATTGGTAAACAGGAGGAGGTGTACGATGATACTTTGCTGTTTTCCTCCTGAGAACATATGTGATTCCTGTTCTCTGCCTCCAGATATTTCTCCCACATCTCATTCCTGTAACCCTGGCAATAAACCGAGGCGTGGCCTGGGAAAGGCACTGGTCAGGGAAACTAAAACATTGAGTTTTAGTTTTCAGGCAACAGCTTTGTGATCTTTATACCCCTCAAATATCAGGGGGCAGTTTTATAACTTTTAAATTTATTTATTTATTTACTTATTTATTTATGTATTTATTTTTATTTTAGTAATAGTAGTAGAAGCAATAGTTTTTGTGTGTGTGTGTGTGTGTGTGTGTGTGTGTGTGTGTGTGCAGGTAAATGGATGGAGCTAGAAGCTGTTATGGTAAGTGAAGTAACACAGTCCTAGAAAACCAAATGACGTATGGTATCTCTCATTTGTGGATCCTAGCACCAAATCCTTATTTGTAAGGCAAACAGTAATTTTTTCTTTTTCTTTCTTTTTTAGCAAATATAATACCTGATGGTACTATAAAAAGTACGTTAAAAATACATCACCTTGCTTTGTAATGTAGGAATATTAAGTAATATTTCTTTTTACCTACATACAACTCTACTGTTAAAATGTGAACTCTGAGCCGGGCGTGGTGGCGCACACCTTTAATCCTAGCACTTAGGAGGCAGAGGCAGGTAGATCTTTATGAGTTCAAGGCCAGCCTGGTCTACAGAGCAAGTTCCAGGCCAGCTGGGGCTACAGGGAGACCCTGTCTCGAAAAGACAAAAAAAAAAAAAATGTGAACTCCTAAACATGTTTTGGAATTAACCTATAGGTTGTGTTCAGATGTCATAATTCTGGTATATGTGTGGCATGTATGTATGCGTATTTTAGAGCAGTACAAATTGGAGGGAACAGAAACAAAAAAGACTGGGTCAAAGAACTGACTGAACCAGTAAACTTCTGCCCCAAACAGTAAACTTCTGCATCGAAAAATTTAAAAAAGACTGAGAAAAAGATGCAAGACATGTATGGTAGAATGCATGAGCTCTGGCAGGGTGGGGGGCATGGAAAGGGGAAATGGGTCTAAATTTGACTAAGAAATGTTCTATGAAATGGACAAAACTTCAGTTTTAAAAAAAGAACCATTCTTCTCTGGGATTTATTCATTTTAATGGATAAATAAAAAGATATTTTTGTTTTGGTCTTTTTTTTTTTTTTTTTTTTTTTTTTTGGTCTTTTTGAAACAGGGTCTCCTTGTAGTCCCAGCTGTCCTGGAACTCACTCTATAGACCAGACTGGCCTTGAACTCACAAAGATCTGCCTGCCTCTGCCTCCCAAGTGCTAGGATTAAAGGCATGCGCCACCACGCCCGGCTTGTTTTGGTCTTTTTGAGACAGGGTCTCCCTTTAGACCCAGCTGGCCTGGAGCTCATTCTATAGACCAAGCTGGCCTTGAACTCACAGGGATCCGGATTAAAAGTGTGCACCACCATACCCGGCATAAAAAGATTTTTAAATCTGTAAATAGTGAGGATGGTGGGACCATGGCAGGGTGATGAAGAAATATTTTTCTTAATCTTTTAAGCCACCTTAAATCACAAAGTAAGTTGATTTACTTATTTGTAAATCTGGAGTGGAGACGGAAGACAAAGCATGGTTTTTAATTCCTTAGCTTAATTACTTCCACCAGTTTGAAATACTGGCTCTGTATTAGCATTCATGCCATGCTCCTGTGGTCTTGTCTCTCTTCTAAGAAAGCACATTCCATAGAATCCTTCATCTTCCCTCTCCATTTTACATTGGTGTTTACTTATGACTTTCATGTTACACATTGCTTGTGGTTAGATTTCTGTGTCTGAATCACATCATTGTAAATTAGGTGCTGTTATTCCCTGGTCTTGTTTAGATCTCATCAGTGGAGCTCTATTAAGTCAGAGATATTTTCAGTCACAGATAAATTGCTCTGTTCAATTTGCATTTCAGTAATTTTCTGATTTAGACATGGGGTTGGTAATGGGCAGAATAATTCAGGAAGGGGTGAGTTGCGGGGAAGGAATCTCCCGAAATGCTTCCAGCTCTAGCCATAAGCCCAAATAGTCTCTGTTTTCCATTATGCAGTATCTTCCTATATCTGAATACATACAAGTTAATTATCTCTATAAAGCAGTATTGGAAATGATGTTGGCTAGTTTGTTCTCTGTATATTTTGCTGTCAATTTGAATTCAAATCAGTTTGGTAAAGAGTTTTGCCCCAGGGGTCCATTTTAATAGCAACATTTCTGATTTGTTCTAATTTACTGGAATATGTGGACTATTAAAACCTTACTTTCAAAAGCTTACTCTTAGAAGAAGAGCATTGGTTATTGGTTTGTGGCTTGGATTCTGCTTGTGGCCTCCGTCTCTCCATTTTTTTTCATGGAGTCTTTCCTGGTCATTTCCTTTGTAACATTGCTCTTCTTATCTTTTTCAGAGCCTGAAGTTCTTGAGAGTGGCTTAGCTTGTTTTCTTGTACAACCTCATCCAGGGCTAGACAGTAAGTAGGTAGATAGCAGAATAAATATAATTCTTTATCTAATTCTAAAACACAGTACTTGTCTAAAGCAGAACAGCAACCCCCACACCCACACTCACACACCCCCAACCCCCACACAGCGGGAAGTGGTTTATTGATTGGTTGCTTTGTTTTCAAAATGCCAAACAAACGCCTGGGTGATTTTTTTTCCCATTATTGAACTTATGTATTTGTATGGAGGAAGTGGAGAGCACTTAATCAACTATACTGACAGGCTGTTTTTGCTTTCAGAAAACAGAGGTTTTAAACAACAACAACAACAAAAAACTGGATCCATTAAATAATATGAAATTGTTTTAACCCTACATAGTACAAATTGTAGGATGTATATATGTATGGATTCTCATAGATAATATTGACATTACTCATTAAGGCACATTTCTGTCTCTCAAAAAATTATAATAGGCCTTCATGTAAAAAAAGCACTATAAAAAAGAATAAGACAGAGTTGATGGTAGAAATTTGTGTTGAGTATATTTGCTTAGCATGTACAAGACTTAGGTTCAATCTTCAGCTCTGCAAAAATAAGTATATAAATAATTTAAAACAATAACCTAAAACTCTCCACCAAACTAAAAATCTACACTGGAGAAATAATTTTTAACAATTTCTTATAGAACTTTCTAGAAATTTTTGATGAGCACACACCCAAACATCCACACACAATATTTTGTTCTCACTTGAGTGTTATCTATAATGGAGGTAATTTTATATTAGTAAGCATTAATTAAAATCTCTTTCAAGAGACTTTCTTACCTCCCCTTCATAGAACAAGGAGGAATATGATGATGATGAAGTCATTCTCTAACTGTAAATTAGAGTCAACTGTTATAGAGGTAAACTCTTATAAAACCAGTAAAACTGCCTTCTTTAATTGACTAATAGACATACGAACTGTGAAAAGGATTATTCTCTATTCAGAAACAAATATAATACTAAAGTCTCTTTAACCTGTGCATTTAAGCAAAATATATTAATACAGGAGAGCTCTGATATCAGCAATGGATTATTCTGCCAAGGAGATGTTGGCCAGGGAATCCAAGCCCCCTGAAAAGGTAAAGGCTTCTTGCCTGTAAACTGGGATACCTGAGAGGTGGTAAGGCCCCGCTGTCGAAGACCTGATATAAGTATGGGAAAGATGTATTGAGACTGCACTTGCAAGTATACAGTTGGTCTCTGGAATACCAGAGAGTGTTACCAAAGGCCACTAAACCAATAAAGCAAATATAGGTCTCCTTGAGTCAAGCAAGACTCCTCTGTCAGCACCAGCTACACCTCACCTGCCTGGAAATACTGTGCAGCAGTGGCTGCCATATGTCTGTATATCCCAAATCTAATTGGCTGTTAGTTCTCTCCTTGGAGGAATTACCCATGGCTGATGCCACAAGCTTACATCCTCTAGTGGTTAGGAGATGATATAAGCCACAGAAAGACCCTGTCATATTTTACAGAAAAAACATAATTCATGGATTAACATAGCATCCAAACATCTGGGTCTATATCACAGTAACCTACCATAACAATTAGTACTGTTTAAATACCTATACATCTAATTGCTTGTGCTTCATTAGTAGGACTGAAAGGTTATTCCTGGACAAACTGTCAGCCCATGAAAGGAAACAGCCAGAATTGACCAGAGTCCAAAACGACAGCTCCAGAGAAAGTAGACTGTTTTGCCTCTTATCTACCTGTGCCCCTTTTCTAAGCCTAGGGAACAATCTGCAGAAGAGGGGGTGTGGTAGAATGTAAGGGCTTCAATTGGGGTGAATGGTGAAACTACAGCAATATAGACTGGACACTTATTTGATCAACTTGATTGTATATACAAGCCCCCCCAGCTGGATGGTGGGACCCTTGGGCTGTGTGGGTTTGGGCATAGCTGCTTGCAAATTGGTTTTACATGAAGGATGCTTGTACTCATAAATTATTACTTACTGTCAAAGAATGAAAAAAAATAAAGAAGAGAAAAAATAAAATAAAATCTCTTCCATTGTTTTGTATGGTCCTGAAAATCCTACCCACGGCCTCCCACATTCCAGACAAGTGCTCTACCACAGATCTAAGCACCTGGCCTCCTCTTCCATTTTAATGAGTACAAAACATTTCCTTGTATGTATGTGGCAGATTTAGTTAAAGCCTCATATTGATCTAAATCTAATATTTGCTATTATAATCTAGGTTGTGAATGAACATTCTATCACATATATTTCTTACATTTGTGTAATGTGTATTTGTCCTAAATTTTGGCAAATATTATCAAAAGACAATGTCAGTTTCTCTTTCCGCCAATAATATATGCAAGTGTCTGTCTTTGTTCATACTGGGGAGAGAGAGAGAGAGAGAGAGAGAGAGAGAGAGAGAGAGAGAGAGAGCACAGAACTGCCTCAAAACAAGATTGTTTTCATTACTAGTAACCTCAAGCAGTGATGTTTCAGGGCAGTCTGAAACATAGTCCATGCATTAGCCTGTTTTCATTATTAAAAACAAAACACTCTAGGTTAGTTAATATATCAGGAAAAGAGGTTTATTTAGCTCACAGATTTGGAAGCTAAAAGTCCAAACAGCATGGCACAGGCTCTGGAGAGGGCCTTCTGCACTGCATCCTATCATGGTAGATGATGTTCTAAGGAAGGAATGAGCATAAGAGGGCGAAGTCATCTGGCAAGATAGAAAGCCAGAAAGTAACTGATGTTTGAGGAGAGTGGTGTTAGTCTGCACCCAGGATAGACCCCAAGGACCAAATGATCTCCAGCTAGTCTTAAATGGTCTCACCATGTTCTAGCAACACCACATTACAGACCAAGTTTCCAACACACGGACCTTCAGGGTGTACGCTGAAGTCACCCACATCATGGCAATGTTTCCTACACCCGGACCTTCAGGGTGTACGCTGAAGTTACCCACATCACAGCAATGTTTCCAACACACGGACCTTCAGGGTGTACGCTGAAGTCATCCACATCATGGCAATGGCTTTCGTCTGCTTCCTGTCCTACTCTCACACACTTGTTTTTCCACAAGCTTTCTGCATCTTCTCCTCAACCCCACATTTAACAAATGCCACTGCCTCTGTCCTGCTGAGAACAATAGCAATCAGAAGTGACCTTCCTCAGACTCTCACCACACTCCCCACCTGTGTTACACACCATCTATTTTGTTTATTTAACGTCTTTATTTTCCATCTCTCCCTAATAAGTTTCAGTTGCATGAGAGTAGGGATTTTGTCTATTTTTTTTAACTCCAAGGCCTGCAATTGACCACCTGCCCAGTAAGTAATTTTTGACAATGAACAAATTACTATGATAAAGAACTAATTTCTTCATAACACAAAAACTATTACAAATCAATAAAAGAACAATTCAATTAAACAGGCAGAAAAGGCGATTCTAAATAAATATCAAATTTTTCACATCATATTGTTAAAACATTTCTATTTTTATTTTGATTTATTTTTAAATATATTTTATTTATTTTTATTTTATGTGTATTAGTGTATTGCCTGCATGTATATAAGTTCTTCCACAGTTCACAATGCCAATGGAGGTCAAAAGAGGGAGCTGGATCCCCTCTAACTGGAGTTAGTCACTCTGTGGGTGCTGGGAATAGAACCCAAGTCCTCTACAAGAGCAGCCAGTGCTCCTAAACACTGAGCCATCTCTCCAGCCCTTATTTTTTTTATTTTTAGTTTATGTGTATCAGTGTTTTGCCTGCACATATGTAAGTGCCCCCCATGTCATGCGATGCCCACAGAAGCCAGAAGAGGGCATCAGATCCCCCTGAAACAGGAGTTATACACAGTTGTTAACCATCAGGTGGGTACTAGGAACCGAACCTCTGCAAGAACAGCCAGTGCTCCTAACTGTTGAACCAGCTTCCCAGCCCCAGATTGTCAAAAGTTTTTTAAAAATTAAACTTAGCTTTGTTGAAGATTCAGACAACAAATACTGTTATGGTTTGAATGTCTGCCTCTGCTACAAAACTCAAGTCCCCAGTGCAACAGTGTTAAGAGGTGAGCCCTCTGGGAGGTGTTTCACTCACTCATAAATGGGCTGAGAGAACCAGCTAGACTCTTATTCCACCTGCATCTTATTCCATGTGAAGACAGTGTTAGTTTCCTTGCTCCAGAGGACCCAACAAAAAAGGCGCCATCTTGGAAGTGAAGGCACCCCTCTCCAGATACCATATCTGCCAACTTCTTGATCTTGGACTCCTCCACCTTGAGAACTGTGATAAATAACCTTCTATTACTGATAAATCATATACTCTAAGTTGTTTTGTTATAGCAGCATGAACAGATATGGCTACACAAAAAGGAATTAGCAAAATAATGGATTTGGCTAAGCTGGAGATTTTGCCAGTTCTGTTCCCACAGAGTAGGTGGCTTTCTTTTCTCATGATTCAATAGACTAGAATTCTATGATTAAGGTGTCAGTAGGGTTAATTGCTCTGCTAAGATGGCAGACAACTGACTTCTCACTGTGTCTTCACGTGGCCTTTTTTCTAGGCACAAATATCTCTGGTGTATCTTTTCTTAGGAGACCAGATATATTGGATTAGGGGCTTGTTTTTATTATTTCATTTCACTGTAATTGCTTCACTGAAGACTGTAACAGATTCCCCAGTCACACTGTGAGTTCAACATAAAAATTTTGAAGGTGTTGGATTTGGATATAGTTTGAATGTATCCCTCAAAGTTTCATATTCCAGGAACTCGGTCCACTGTGGTGCAGTATTTGGAACCTTTAAGAGGGGAAACCCTGTAGCGTATGAGTCATTGAGGGAGCCACTCTCAGAGGCACTAAATGTAACTTGTGAGAGTTGTAAAAGAGTGAGCCTAGCTCTTGAAGCTGTCTCTGTCTTCCTGTGCTCCCGCCTGGGATGCTGTTTTCCATGAGACTATGACCAGACCCAGACACACGTTTTTGCCAAGCCGTTGAACATCCAGAAAAGTGAACTAAATAAACACCTTTTCTTATAATGCACAGATCTTCAAGTGTTTTATTATAGCAATAAAAACTGATTGAACAAAAAAACCAGATTGAACAAGTTTAATCCATAATATCAGGAGAATTTGGAGAAACAATGGGGTAGGTAAGTTACAGAGAGATACAAAGGAGTGATTACGATGCCGGAACATAGGAGGGGATTAAGGGCAGTAAGAAGGCTCCATGTTCATAAGAGGTAGTAGGCTTGATGCTCCTCCTTATCTGTGCTAAGAGTCAAAGAAATGTTGGAGTCAGGACACTAGAGAGAACTGGCTGGAAATATGGGAGCAGGTGGTCAGAGAGCAAAATGCCTGAAATAGGATTATGGATGGATTACAGTTATTGAGAATGAAATGTCTGACTTCGAGAGGATCACTGGCAGAGACAAAGGTGAAGGACACGATTGTTAAGAGAAAAGGAGGTCAAAGAAAAGAGATGCCGGAGTGTTACAAGGATCATCTCTGCAAAGATTGTAATCATAAAGAGGTGTGACGGAAGTGGTGGAAGAGGAGTGGGGGTGTGGTCATGGCATGAGGAGGAGGAGGAGACTTCCCTGATCTAGAGGTCCCCGAGGGAAGGATAGAAAAAGGATGCCTCTGCATGGGGATGTGGAAAAGTGTCCTCCTGGAGAGCTGGGATGCAGTTAGAACAAGTTGACAGGGGACTCTCATGTTCAAGTAGCACATGACTCACAATAACCAAGGAATTGAAACAGTGTGAGTGTTCGTTAACTGGCAAATAGATAACGAATGTGTAGTACATGTGTACAACAGAATAGGTATAAAAAGAATGGGATCTTGTCGCCTGTGACAAAATAGATGGGACCATTATGTTAAGAGAAATCAAGCCAGGTACAGAAAGACAAGTGCTACATAATCTCCCTCATAATTGAAAATGAAGAAAGTTGATTTTGTAGACGTTGAGGATAGAATGCGACTGCTAGAAGCTGGAGGGAAGAGGAGGGCCTGGATGAGGGAAATTTGACAGACAGTTTGAGTTCTAGTTATACAAGAGAAAGAAGTTCTGGTTGTCCAGTACGGTGACTACAGGTGACAGTGATGTATTATACATTTTAAAAAAACTACAAGAAAGGATTCTGAAAGTTCTTTTAACCATAAAGAAATGATAAATGTATAAGGAAACAGATCTATCTAACTTGATTTAAGCATTTCACAATAGATAGTTTTTTAATTTTATTTATTTTTTATGTGTATGAATGTACTGTCTGCATGTAGGTTTGTGTACCCGTGTCGTGCAATGCCGCGGAGGTCAGAAGAGAGTGTCGGATTCCCCTGGAACTGGAGTTCTCCTGGAATTGGAGTTACAGACAGTTCTCAGCCGCCATGTGGGTGCTGGGGATCGAACCCGCGTCCTCTGCAAGAGCAGTCGATGCTCTTAACTGCTAGGCCATCTCTCCAGCCCCACAATAGACATATATTGAAACAGCATGCTACCCCATTAAGTACAACTTTTATATCTTTATATACTAGTTGAAATAAACAATGAAAACAAAATAAAACACAGTTTGGAAACATGCACACAGAAAAGAACTGGCAGGAACGTTCACAGAAGAGAAGTGTACGGGGAGCTCTATCTGTGACAGCACAGTGAGATGATCTTAGTAATCAGGTGTGAGTGAGTGATAGAATCAAAAATGAGATTCTATGCTCAAATGGGAGCAGCAGGCCCGGGAGAGAGGGAAATCCTAGGTTTCTTTAGTCGATTTGACTACTTTTTCAGACAGGGCTGCATTATGTAGCCCAGTTTGGCTTTGAGCTTACAGTCCTCCTGCTCTCAAGTCCTGGGATTATAGCTGTACATCACCACTCCTAATTTTTCTTTGGGTAATATAATGTCAATAGAGATGTGGTTTCAATATGAAATGTCACCTGAAGCCTTATGTATTGAAGGCTTGGCTTCATCAGTGGATTTCTTAGCCCATGGATGAATTCTTAGCTAAATGGACTTCTAGGAAGTACAGGAAGTAGTCAGTAGGGTGTGTGTATTTAGAGACTGTTTGGGGACCCTGGTCCCTTTTTCTCTACACCTGCTTCCCAGCCACCAAGAGCTGAGCAGTTTTACATTTTTTGTTGTTGTTCTTTTTGAGACAGGGTTTCCCTATAGCTCTGGCTGTCTTAGAACTCATTATGTTCTAGGACATTATGTAGACCAGGCTGGCCTTGAACTCACAGAGATCTGCCTGCCTCTGCCTCCTGAGTCTACTTTTTAAAATTTATTTTATATGTATGAATGCATTGCCTGCATGCATGTAAGTGCACCATGAGGCACGATGGCCAAGGAGGGCAGAAGAGGCTCCGGATTCCCGTGGAGCTAGAGTTATAGATGGTTCTTAGCCACCATGTGGGTGCTAGGAATTGAATCCAGGTCCTCTGCAAGAACAGTCAATGCTCTTAACAGCTGAGCCATCTCTCCAGCCCCTGTATCTACTTTAACATGATCAAATTTATCAATTTTTCTCTCATGGCTTTGTATATTTTATATTAAGCAATGCAATTACCTTTTCTGAAATTAGAACTACTTTGAATGTCGTATTTAAATCTTTTTAGTATTTTTATTTTTTATCTGTATTCTATTTTGAATTAATGAGTAATGGCAATCTAGATTTAAAATATTTTTCTGCATGGCCAGTTTAATTCCCCAAGATTACACCTTGAAGTATCCCTAGATGCCCTTTGGATATTCATTTATTACAGCCTCACATCCTTTCCTCTCAGCTTTTCATGAGTCTTATGATAAAATTTTCACATAAATACTGCACTCTAATTGTATCACTAGAACTCACAGCCTTTAAAAAAAGTTCCTGTGCTTTTAGTCATGTTTCACAGTTTCTAGAAACAACCTGAAAGATCTGCCTTTGGACTATAGATATATCCTTGAACTTTAAGCAACTTGGACATTGGGGGCATACTTGGTGCTGCGGCATTTTGGTGAGGGGCAATGTTATTAAATAATTTCTGAAAGAAAATCTTCTTGGTCTGGATTTTCTTTTCTAATGACTCAGTTTTGATCAATGGCCTTGTCTAGAAGAATGTTAAAATGCAGAGCCATGGGAAAATGGACCAACGAGATTTACCAGTCCACACACTGAACAGCAGCTCCATGAAGGTGTTCATAGTTCAGTTTCCTAGGAGGCATTTCAGAGTAAACCAGGAGACCATGCAGGCCAGGCAGCATTGCATTGTATTGTGCTGTATTGCACCAAATGCACAGACTACCCTTATTTTTCGCTTGTTTATTGACATTTATAATTTGCCTATATCTCAGATTATTTAAGTTTTGTTTTGATTTGATTTTGTCTTTTTGGTTGTTGTTTTATGTTGTTGTTGTTTTGTGTGTGTGGCAGGGTCTCCCTGTAGCCCCAGCTGGCCTGGAACTCACTATGTAGACCAGGCTGGCCTTGAACTCACAGAGATCCACTCGCCTCTGCCCTCCTGAATGCTGAGATTTAAGGTATGCATTACTCTGCCCTGAACATTTTGGATTCTAAATGCTTCCTTAAACATGTAAGATTCTGGAGAATGATGGAGCACTTATCGGTGTTTCTGTAGAGAAATGAGGGACCACCTGTGTCACTGCTACAAGCCGTCCATCCTGAAGGATGGGAGGTGACCTCTCCTGGGCCTCCCACATGGCCCCTTCCTCATGTGCTGCAGTGTCTTTAGTCTGCCTGCCTCCAGCTCTCTCTCCCTTCAGATCCAGAATCCAGACCATCTTTTCGACTCCCTTTCCAAGTAAGGTCATGTGGCTTCCCTTGCTTAGGAAGTTCTAGTTCTCTACTATCTACAGACTATGAGTTGGAGCCTGACATTCTAGATCCTTCCCACTCTGCCTGTTACCTACGGTCCAGGCGAATCTCCTGATGACCTAGTCTATGAACACCCATCCCCTACACACATGATTTATTCCTGTCTGGGTATATATTCTTTTTTTTTTTAATTTTTTTTAAATTTTTATTTATTTATTTTTATGTGTATGAATGTATTGTCTGCATGCAGGTCTGCGCACCCGTGTCGTGCGATGCCGCGGAGGTCAGAAGACGGTCTCGGATTCCCCTGGAACTGGAGTTCTCCTGGAACCGGAGTCACAGACGGTTCTTAGACGCCATGTGGGTGCTGGGGATCGAACCCGGGTCCTCTGCAAGAGCGGTCGTCGCTCTTAACCGCTAGGCCATCCCTCCAGCCCCA
>VZQC01008190.1:801161-907415 GCA_009823505.1 Rhizomys pruinosus
CTCCTCCTCCTCCTCCTCCTCCTCCTCCTCCTCCTCCTCCTCCTCCTCCTCCTCCTCCTCCTCCTTCTTCTTCTTCTTCTTCTTCTTCTTCTTCTTCTTCTTCTTCTTCTTCTTCTGTATATTTTTACTATCTTCCTGCCATGCCTGCTACTTTAAGAAAATTTATAGGATCATCAAGTATGTCTTGAAGTCATTTACTGATTTTTTTCTGCCAAATAAGAATTTTGACCCGTTTGCACAATTATGATATCTGCCTAATTCATAGGATTCTCCCAAGCAGTCTGGGTTTGTTTTTAATGGGGGCCCATGTGGGGAAGAGTTCAGGTAGGTGGTGTGGCAAGAGCTAGAACTGAGAAGAATAGGGACAGTGCCCAAGGAGTTGATCATCACAGCTTTCAGGAGTAGAGGATGGGAAAGAATTTGAGAAGGAGAAAAATAAGCAAAGTTATTGACTCAGGTAATGATGTTATTGCTCATAATCCAAACTCGTGCTCATATTACAAAAAATATGTTTTGCCAAAATAATGAATATTAGTGCAGCAGTCTGTAGAATGGTAGTATCTGGCTCCTCTTTGTAACCCTGGTTTCTAACAGGCTCTAACAAGCATATAATTGTGTTCAATACATGTTGAATGAAAGTATCTATAATATCACTTTAAAATAATGATTTTTTTTGTCTTTTCGAGACAGGGTCTCCCTGTAGCCCCAGCTCTCCTGTAGACCAGGCTGGCCTTGAACTCACAAAGATCCGCCTGCCTCTGCCTCCTAAGTGCTAGGATTAAAGGCGTGCGACACCACGCCAGGCTAACATTTTATGGGCAGTGTTTTACTTTATCTTCCAAATATCCTAGGAGGTAGACATTTTTATTATCTTGATTTCCAGATAAGGAAATAGAGCCTTGAACCATTAAGGAAATAACTTGCCCACAGATTGTGTATTTACTCAGCATGTTCAGTTATTGGGACTGGATCCCTCTGGCTCCAGATTCTATGAATGAATGAATGAATGAATGAATGAATGAAAGAACCAGTCCATATATTCTGTACAACTTTGGAGTTACTGAAGATGGAATCCAGAACATTGTTTATCCAGGCAAGATCTCTAAAACTGCTGAGATATATTCCCAGCCCTATTTTTATTTTTCATTTTGAGGCAGGATTCTCACTAAGTTACCCAGGCCAAGAAGGCCTTGGATTAGTGACTCTCCTGCCTCAGCCTCCTGAGTATGTGTCCCAGCTCAAGGGGGTCTCTTGAGATTTCTTGGTGTGGAAAGCTGTAACAGCCAGAGCGTCTTACAGTCTGTGTAGCCTCAGGAAAGCTGCCAAATATCTCTCAGTCTTTAGACATAAACTAGAACAGCTATGATAATCAACTGTCTCACTGGGCTTTGAAAAAAGTTAAATGAAATAATAATGAACACCCAATACATAAAGGCTAGTGGAGTAAATTAGTAACAGTAATATTTTCCACATCCTGTATTCTTTTTTAACTTTTTTTCTTTATTTGTTTATTTTTTAAGGGATTGTACAATATAATAGCATAGTTGTTTTCAGATCACATTGACGTTGCTCAGTTTGCCATACAATTAGGTAATTCGCACTAGCATCCACAGATGAGGGATACCATTCATCGTTTGTTTTTCTGGGACTGTGTTACTTCACTCAGCATGATCTCTTCTAGCTCCATCCATTTACCTGCAAAGTTCATGCACATCCCGTATTCTATGAGGACAATAGACTGTCCTTTCTAGCTGCTGTGACCAGAGAAAAAATTAAACAGGGAAGAAAAGATCACTTATGGATGGGATGGTAGAACTACCCAGAGTTCATGGACCACTCTCACACTGATCGTAAATATATCCATATCTGTACTTTTAACCCTCATACCCATTCAGAGTACAGAATGGCCTCATAGAATACTATAAAAAGAGACAGGTAACTAAAAATTATGTATCTCTTGCTTGTCCTAAAAGCAATTATCACACCTTGCCATAAAATCTTAGAGTTAGACACTGGCTTTCAAAATTTCACTTTTTTTGTGATGGTTAATCCTTGGTGTCAACTTGACTGGACTAAGGGTCTTCTGATTGGACAGCCTCATCCCAGATGGCCCACCCTAAATGTGGGCGTTACCTTCTGCCGGCAGGCAGTATTTAAGGCCAAGGCAGAAGGAGCTGGTCCGTTCCTTTCTCCTGCAACTTGCCTCTCTCATCTGGTGAGTTCGTCTTGCTGCTGTGATCAACCTTTCGGATCCCAGCGTGTACTGAGACCGGCAGATCTCCTGGAGTCCATTCGGGCCTTCAGCACTGGATTGGGACTACTGAGACATCCAGCCTTGCGGACTTAGCAGTTCCTGGATTCTCTCGTCCTTTCCAGTGTGGTGCAGCTACTGTTGGACTCCTTGAACTCTGTCATGTGAGCAAATCAATAAATTGTATATAGCTATATATTCGTCCTGTTACTTCTGTTTCTTTAGAGAACCCTGACTAATACAGACAGGTAACTAAAAATTATGTATCTCTTGCTTGTCCTAAAAGCAATTATCACACCTTGCCATAAAATTTTAGAGTTAGACACTGGCTTTCAAAATCAAGAGGAAAACAACCCCTTAGAGGGTCTTTGCATTTGCTTTTTGGTCTCATTCACACTATTACAAAGAACTTTGAAGTCTTATGTTTCTTTTTTTTTTTTAATTTTTTTTTTATTAATTTTATTTCTATATGTGTATGAATGTATTGTCTGCATGCAAGTCTGTGCACCTGTGATGTGCAATGCCGCGGAGGTCAGAAGAGGGTCTCGGATTCCCCTGGAACTGGAGTTCTCCTGGAATTGGAGTTTCAGACGGCTCTCGGCCGCCATGTGGGTGCTGGGGATCGAACCCGGGTCCTCTGTAAGAGCAGTCGGCGCTCTTAACCGCTAGGCCATCTCTCCAGCCCGAAGTCCTATGTTTCAATGTTAAGACTGCTGTTTGCTGGCTGGAGAGATAGTAGAGAAGGAAAATTATTTTTAAGAAACCTTTTGAGGTGTGGCTTTAGAGAACATTGTATGTAGCAAATGTACCTTTAGTACCAGCCACAGGGAAGGAATTGTAGTATCAGGATGACAGCCTGCCTCTGGGCCTTTCAGTCTCCTGAATATTGGGGTCATAAGTGTGTGCCACCATTCCTGGTGACGGGAAACCACTCTATGTGTGATCAAATATTACAGCACTACAAATGGTATTAATGAGGATAGCAAAAGGCATGTAAGAATGAGCTTGCTAAAATTATGCAGAGCATATATTATTACAGATTTGAACTTGTTTTAATTCTGTATCTGATACTGTGAACCTAGAACAAGTTAGACATATTAGTATGCATGTCTACTTAAAATGGTAAGTGTGGGCTGGAGAGATGCCTAGCGGTTAAAAGCGCCGACTGCTCTTGTAGAGGACCTGGCTCGATACCCAGCACCCACATGGTGGCTGAAAATCATCTTTAACTCCAGTTCCAGGGGACTCCGATGCCCTCTTCTGACCTCTGCGGCATTGCATGACACGGGTGCACAAACCTACATACAGACAGTACACTCATACACGTAAAAAAATAAATAAGAGTTAAAAATATTTTTAAAAAATTTGGATTGAGATCCATGAAAATCTTGTTTCTTTTTTCTGTCAAGTCACTCAAACTTTGTAATGCCTCCATGAATACTTTTGGCACTGCTGACAAAGCAAATTACACTTTCACTTTACAGATGAGGAAACTGGGGCTGTGTGCCTTACTCCATCTTATAGCTCAGGGCAAAGCCCGGATACTAGAGCACAGCACAGGACTTTGAGAAGCAAAAGGAGATAGGATACTTGCAGTGGTGTGTCATGGTTGGTTTTGGGAATTTTATAATACATATTTAATATTTATTTAAATAAATATATATATGGTGGTGCTGGGTGGCTGGGTGGCAGACAGGAGGTTGACGCTGGGTGTCTTCCTCAATCATTCACGACCTTATATTTTGAGATACAGTTTCTCCCTGAACCTGGAACTTACAGGTTTGCCTAAACCTCAGGCTCTGCCTCTCTCTGCCCATCCACCAAGTGCTGGAGTTACAGACATGTGCCACCTGAATTTCATATGTGTGCCAGGGATCCAAACTCAGGTCCTCATGCTTGCATAGTAAGCACCTGCTGGCCCATCTTCCTGGCCCTTCGTAATGCATCTTTAATTCCTATAATAACTATGGTGTTTCTCCTACTTTTAGAAATGAGGAAGCTGAGTCTCAGGGATAGACTATTTTCAAATTAAATACTTACAAAGTGGCTGAGTTGGGATTACAACCTGACTTTCCAAGAACACATAACATTCTCTATACTTCTACAAGCATCTTGCTATTTGAATATGATACTCCCCGCCCATAGACTCATGTGTCTGAACACTAAATCCCCAGCTGGGGGTTAGACCTTGAGGTAGGACCTAGTTGGAGGAAGTGGGTCACTGGGGGCCACCTTCGAGCTTTCTTAGCCTGGCCCCACTTCCTGGCTGCTCTCTGCTGCCTAATCACAGAGGCAGTGCGACCAGCACCCTCACCTTCCTGCTCTACCACAATGGGCTATAGATCCCTTGAAATGTGAGTCAAAACAAACCTTTTCTCATTTAAGCTGTTTCTATCCAGGTATTTTATTACAGCAATAAGAAAAGTAACCCATATACTGTGTAGAATTTTGACAGCTGTATCCCAGTATTGAGCATAGCACCTGTCACATCGTGGACCTTCAGCAGTGCTGTGGAATGACCAGAATGAGTCTATTAGTGACTAGCAAGGAGAGCCAAGAGTGTTTGATATGTCACATGTTTCCTGCAAAGAAATGCTATCATGTTTTCAAGGAAATGGTCTTTTTTTGTTAAAGCAACTTGCCCTTTCTATTTTCCTTCCTACTTAGTGGAGGATTATTGTTCCATTGAGAAGGTAGAAGGCTGTGCCGTGGGAATGAAATGCTACCAAATAAAAGCTTATTTGGCAAACAGAATGGGAAATATTATCAAAAGCATTTCTGAGTCCTTTTCCTCAGGACTCAACATACTATAGTACAAAATGTTGCCTTGCCCCTGGGACCACTCTAAGTTGTCCCAATCCCAGATGATCACCTGCTAATATACGACATTGACTTTAATCAGAGTCTTACATTATCCCATAAACATACACATGGGGTGTGTGTGTGTGTGTGTGTGTGTGTGTGTGCGCGCGCGTGCGCGCGCGCGTGTATTTTGGTTCTTTGAGACAGGATTTCATAGTGTGGCCCAGACTAGCATGAAACTTGCTATGTGGCCTAGGCTGACCTTGAACATATGATACTCCTGCCTCAGCCTCCCCACTGCTGAGGTTACAGGTGTGTACAGCTATGCCTGGTTCTATTCTGAAAACATTGATTAAAATCGCTAAGCACAGGGAGGCCACTATTAACTTTCCATTAGATGGCATCATGGGAAGCTTCTTGCACTCAGAGTTCTGTCTCCACCTCCAGTGATTATATGATATAGACTATTGAGCATCTGAAAGTTTATGACAATCACTGGATCTTGGTCTAACTGCCTTAGAGGAAGTTTAGGAATGTGTGGGAGGATATGGGGTCATTAAAATGACTGAGAGTTGTTACTGGAATTTAGTGTCTGAGATCTGGGGATGATAGATACCCTGCAATGCAGGGTCAGTCCCTTCCACAAGAATGTGTTCTGAATAAGGTTGTAACCATGTCTCTACTGAGAAACACTGAAATTTCCCTAGCTTTGTTCTCTAAAATCAAGATGGGGACAGAGGCAATTTGTAGCTCTCTTAATTTTGACAAAGTCAGTTCACAATAATGTTAAATATGGGCAAGCCACTGACAAAATGCTCCAAGGAGCAGATACACATAAAAGGTAGGGGTATTAAATAATAGTGGCCTTCCCAGTGCATGCTGGAAAGGAAGTTACTGAGCTACCATTTATTATTTCAATGCACTTTCTATTAATTAGGTAATTTGTAAAGCAATAGCTTGAAGCATACATGGAATGTTAATTCTGCTAATGAACCCAGTGAGCATATTTTCCCTGGTTACTCTTCACAAGCCGATCTTACACCACTTAGTGCATAGGCAAGGGCCTGGAGTTGGTAAACTTGCCTTCATGTCACTGAATTTCTTTTATTACACAAAAGCTATGTGCTTCAGACTTACTGTTGCCTAATTATTTCCTTTTGCAATTAAAGCTAATTGTCAATAAGGATAATAGAAATGACTCCCAGACACGTTAGCAATTTGAATAATCATAAGCCTCATGGTGGCTTGATGCCAGCTGATAGTGTCATCCCGGGCCATCTCTGCAGCCATTTAGAATGCACCTCTCTGTAATAGGTCCGTTTGTAAGCCTCTCTGACCTGTGAAATTACAGGGTCCTGAAGCTTTTCTAAAATAATAAAAACTATTTTTCAGATGCTTGATCATCTCCAACCTCTTGTCCAAAGAAGAGTTGCCAGGTCCATCAGTTCCACCCAGCAAGGTCTTGAGATCTCAAGACAATTCTTTTGTGGAGACTTCTGAGAAAGTTTCCTTTTGTTTGAAATGGAAGTTAAATAAAAGGGACTGATGATGTTTCTCTTTCCCAGACAATGTGACATGATGCCTGGGAATGGCACACCACTGTGCGATGGGTCAGTAGAGCAAAATCATATGGCTAAACCTTTCCTTGGCAGCTCTTCCAGGACCCGTTTAAGCCTGTTGGGTCAACTTGAGACTTCTTGAAATGTTAAAAAAAGAAGAAAATAACCCCGTCTATTTGACCAAGCCACTGTTTCAGTCACTTTTCTATTGCTGTACTAAAACATCACGACCAAGGCAACTTATAGAAAGAAGAGTTTATTTCACTTAGACTTTCATAGGGAAAAGAGCCCATTAAGGCAGGGAGGGTGCAGTGAGGCACCTCAAAATTGCCCATTGATGTGCCATATCATGAGCCCCAGCTGAACCCAGTAATTAAAAGCTTAACTCAAAGTATGGGACTAGGGAAGTCTGACTCAGCTGAACTAAGGCAGGAGTTTGAGAACAGGTCAGGGTGCACCTGGTAGCTTTTGCTACCTGCAGATTTATGGCTTCTGTACTTTCTGCTTGGTTTGCTCTTAGAAAATAGGAATTGTTAGAGGGGCTCTCCACCCGTAAGCTTGGGAACTTAAACTTTACACCCCTGGATGTGTTTTTTCTGTATACAAACTCCTCCCTAAAAGAGCTCAGGACTATACCTGGGACTGAATGCCCAGTGTGTGGTTGCTGGCTGGCTATAGACATGTTCTTTTGGTATTATTTTGTGTCTGAGTGCTCTGGTGAGCATACCTCATTTCAAGGGCATGATAGCAGAAGTGGTCAGAGCAGAGAGCTGAGAGCTCACACCTTTAAGCACACACAGGAAGCAAAGACAAACTGGAGGCGGGGCAAGGCTATGAACTCTCATACCTCCCGCTAATGACATGCTTCCTCCAGCATGGCCATACCTCCTAAATCTCCCCACACAGCACCACAGACTAGGGCCAAGTATTCAAATCCATGAGCCGATGGGGGACAGTCTCATGCAAACCACCCTAGCCACTGTAATCAAATTTTCCATTATTTACGCAAGTACAACCCTTTCTGACTTATCAGGTTTTTTGCTTGGCAGTCTTGTTGGCAGTAGAATCATGATCTGACCTTCAGTAACTTAAAGCCATTTTATGCAACATGTTGCTTCTTTCTCCAGCTCTTGGAGATTTGGGGGCATTCAGTGTATTTGGGTGTATTTGGTACTGTCACTGGCCATATTGAAGAGAAAAATGTCAGAACTAGGTGTCTTTAAGGTGTCACTTTCACGTCATGGTGGAATTGTGATAAGGCAAGGAGACAAATATTTGCTGGTCTTTATTTAATTTAATTAACATGTGGGGACACGGTCATGAGTCAAATGGCACATGTGCCACGTGATTCAGCTGAGGGAGTTTATACTGGTGCTTCTGGATGGAGGGAATCTGCATTTTTATTGCTGGGAGAAGCAGTGAACTAATGTTTAACATGTCTGCTTTTTAAATTTTTTATTTATTTCTGTATGTGTAGGAATGTACTGTCTGCATGCAAGTTTGTGCACCCGTGTCGTGCAATGCCACGAAGGTCAGAAGAGGGTGTCGGATTCTCCTGAAACTGGAGTTCTCCTGGAATTGGAGTTTCAGATGGTTCTTGGCTGCCATGTGTGTGCTGGGGATCGAACCCGGGTCCTCTGTAAGAGCAGTCGGCGCTCTTAACCGCTAGGCTATCTCTCCAGCCCCAATATGCTTTTTATTTCTACCTCACAATTTAGGTTTATTTAAAAATTTTAATCTTGGTTTCTCTAAGTGTCAGTTTATCAACTAAAAAATAAGGCTAATAACCATGTTTTGCCTGCTCTATAGAATTGCCATAGAAAACAAGTTAGAGGAATTATATAAAATTTTGCTTTATAGTACACTTGTTATGCAAATGTAAGATGCTATCGAATCATCTCATTCCTACTTTCACAGAATATGCATGTTTATTATCATTGTTTTATCAGTTTGAAGATAAGCTTTTGGTTTATTTCACTCAAGTAGCATCTTCTAGAGTGGCTGATCCCAAGGAATGCATGCTGATGGGTCGTGTTTAAATACTCTATGCACACAGCTAATGAAAACAGACAGGAGTGTGTTCCTGCATTCTTGCATCAAAGAAAAACCATCCCTTAGTATCTTGAGTTTTCAGTTTATTAATCAAGTCATTATGTCTGAAAACACTTAAATACAATGCACAATTTAAGATAAGGGTTGAATAAATATAAATACCAACATATATTTGGCTATGTCATGCATTCAAATTTTACAAGAAAAAATATTCTTTCTTATAGAAAGAAAATATAGGCAAAGGAAAAGACGGTTCCAATCAATCCCAAGCACAGTTATGGCTCCTAATTCCCCAACACATGTGCTCAAAGAGCCTGCAGTGCCCACTCACTCCCCCAGAGTCAAATGTGTGCAGGGTTCAAGAACTGGCATGCTTTGAGTCACATCTCTGCAGCCTTTGACATTGATCAGGGAGCCAGACATCTGTGACTTTTCCATATATATTCAGAGCAGACACCTGAAAGCCAGAGGCCTCTCGGATGACTGAGCGAAAATTCAGAGCAGAAAGGGTGCTGTGCACTGAACAGTGAAAAATGGAGGGGTTTAGGTCCCTTCCACTCTTTTCTGAGTTAGAACAGTAGGAAAAAATGAAAGAAATGAAAAGCAGCAAAGTACAAATGTGGAGAGATGCAAAAAGAGAAGCAAGGGCTGGGTGGCTCAGTGGGAGAAGCTAGCATGCACAAGGCCCTGGAGATTCGGGTCCCAGCAACACACACACACACACACACACACACACACACACACACACACACACACAAACCAGTGAGCAAGCAAGAGAGAGAGAGAGAGAGAGAGAGAGCAGTGATCAGTGATCAAAAACCATGAAGCAGAAACTGCATTAGATCATGGCCAGAGAAATGCATTCTCCACGTGGCTTTGGCAGCCATCCTCCGTTGTGCTCTAAGTAGTGACAAAGTCAGTAGTTCCACAAGGACTGAATGCACCACATTCAAACTGTGGTGAAACTCCCTTTCATTCCCCATCTGTCTTTTTTCTAGTGTGTCATCTGATGTCTCCTACATCCACATCTATTCCAGTCAGCCTGCAAGCATGGAAATGGTCTCCATTTACTTATTTATTTAGAGTTATTTTAAATGAGAACTTCTATTTGTCTTGTTTTACAATTTCTTTGCCCCCTACATATGTCATAAACATCACCTTATATTTCTAAGCATATTTCTTGGACTGGGAGTATAGCTTATAGGTTCGGGGCTTGCCTAACATGCATCACAAAGCATTAGACTTGGTACCTGGCACCACAAAACCCCCTGGTATGTTTATGTATGTATTTATTTATTTACTTATTTTTATTTTGTGGAGGAATGTGTATGTATGAAGGTACATTATGTCGTGCAATGCCAAAGGAACACAGAAGAGGGTGTCAGATACCCTGGACCTAGAGTTACAGACAGTTGTTTGTTGTCATGTGGGTGCTGGGAACCTAACTGGGGTCATCTGCAAGAGCAGCCAGTGCTCTTAACCACTGAACCATCCCTCCAGCCTCACTGCTATATTTGTTAATAGAGGCTTTTATGCTTGTACACTATCTCTCTTTTGCTCCAATGTGGAGAGAAATTGTAGATAGAATAATAGAAACATATTAAAAGTGTATAACTGCTTAAAAATAAAAAAGAGAATCATGATGAGCAGAAACAAGAGGATGAATAAAGCAGCAGCCAGGGGAGGCTGGAGCATCATAGGTTATCAGGAGCTGTAAACAGGTACTGTTTGCCAAGGCAAGCCATCCCTAAAAAAGCTTTGACACATTGGAAGGTGACCACATCCTTCATGGTAGAAAGCAGAGCTTGAAAAGTAGCCTGGCACAATGGCTTCAAATGGACCAGTTGCCAGGGACCAGGGGGAAGAAACAGGTTCTCTCTCAGGCTGGACAGCAGATGCTGTGACTTTCATCCTAGGGATTTGAAATAGACCATCCTTTGGAGAGACCCCAAATACATTTAGCAACTGGAGTATCATCCAGTGCCTTCATTTTTGTGGGAATTCAGAGAAGCTAATCCTGAAATTGAAAAGTTATAGAAGCAAGTAACAATGAACAAAGAGGGCAGGCCGAAAACTGCTTGCCAGAGAGAAGTTCAGGTACAGAACCCCACCAAGCCTAGGCCAGGAAGAATAAAAAGATAAATGACAGAGAGTAACAAGACCAGGAACACATTCCCTAGACACCATTGGAACTTGGTGCATGAGACGTAGTTCTATAAATGAATGGAGAAACGAATGCTTCCTGGGTGGTTACAGGCAGCTATAGAAGGGCTTTTGGCTTTCAGTATTAAAGCATGAGTACTTCTTCCCACCTTAAAATGAACACACATAAAATTCCAGATGGAAGAAAGGTCTTTAAAAATATTTTATAATGTATATGAGTGTTTGCCTACAAGTATGTATATGTACCACATGTACATATGTCTGGTGCCCAAGGAAGTCAGAAGAAGGTATTGGATTCCCTGGAACTGGAGTTACGGATGGCTGTAAGCTGCCATGTGGATGCTGGGAACTGAACTCAGGTCTTCTGCAAGAGTAGATAACGCTCTTAACCACTAAGCTGTCTCTCTATCCTTCTAGAATAAACATGGGTTAAACATGAGAAAAAAAAATTAAGATTATTGACATAACACAACAGATGAATATTTTATAGCAATTAATATAGGAGCCATTTTCATAAAAGCAAGGTATTTCTTAACTTAGTCCATCAGTACTTAAAACTTCTCTTTGGGGGGCTGGAGAGATTGCTCAGTGGTTAAGAGTAGTGGTAGCCGGGCACACGCCTTTAATCCTAGCACTTGGGAGGCAGAGGCAGGCAGATCTTTGTGAATTCAAGGCCAGCCTGGTCTACAGAGTAAGTTCCAGGACAGCTGGGGCTACAGGGAGACCCTGTCTTGAAAACACACACACACACACACACACACACACACACACACACACACACGAGTAGTGGTGCTCTTGCATAGCACCCAGGTTTGATTCCCAGCATCCACATGGTGGATTTCAGCCTCGTCAGAATATGGACTACCTGGGCTGTATCATGGAGGCCAGTGCAGGGGGATCAAAACAGGACAAGTGCTTACTGGACTTCATTTGGGGGACCATGGGAGGGAAAAACCCCAATGTGGAGCACAAGTGCAGGATTGATGGTTGTTTGGGCTTGCCAAGGAAGAACATTTGAACACTTCCTTAAGGAAAACATGACATCTTTTAGGAAAAAAACTGTCCTCCAATTCAAGTGATATGTGTATGTAGGTATATATATATCTATATACGTATATATCTATATATTTATGTATATATAACTATATATAGTTATATATGTATATATACTGTAGTAATACAAGTTGACAACAACAACAACAGAACTGAAAAAGAATCTCTGGAAAGACTCTGAAAAAGATGCAGGACGTGTATGGCAGAGTGCAGGGACTCAGGTGGGGTGGGGGGCATGGAAAGGGAAGTGACTCTAGATCCCTGGAGATCAGGAGTAGAGCTGAAGGATTCAATCCTCTAATTGCAAGGTTGTTTCCTTGGCAACTAGCCCCGCATTCTGATGCTATCCAGGAGCTCACCAAGAATGCCATCATTAGAGCAAAAAATGTTCCTATCACCCGGGATACTCCAAGGGATTTAGGAGCTCCGTGTCAGGTGTTCCTGTCACTCAGGAGATTACAATGGTCTCAGGAGCTCTGTGCCAGAACAAGATTCTTCTAGTGCCCTTATTTATGAGAGTTGTAAGGAGTTCTATCTCAGGAACTTGGGGAAGAGACTATATATATTTTAAACTTTCCTCTCTAACTTCAGTTTTTACATCTCTCTTTGGAGGGTGGCTAAAAACTTTACACTTGCCCTGATAGTGTTTGGGCATGGATATTTAGAGAATGCCTTTCACAGGGTACTTCTTTATCCTAGAGGACGGTCTATTGCCCAGCTTCTGACTTGTGGCCAGGGTCCTTATTCCAGCAGGGGCCTTGGGGCTCTCATGACATGTCATCTATATCTCCTCTATTCCTCTTGGGACAGCTGCTGTCTAGAAGAGCTCTAACAGGGAAAGAATTGGGTTTGTTGGTGCTGGCCAGAGGAGACATGAGGGGTCAGACTATAAAGCAGCAGAGTGGCAGGGAAGAGGGATGCTGATTTCAGCAGGGCTCAGCCAGCTGGTAGGGAGCAAGAGAGAGGACCCATGGGCCAGAAAGTCTTTGTTGAGGCCCAGGGAATTATCCAAGAAGTTTTCCTTTCTTTTTCTTTTTAGACTTATTTTTAATTATGTATATGTGTTGGGAGGATATATGCATGTGAGTGCCGGTGCCTGTGGGGGCAGAAGAGGGTGTCAGATTCTCTGGAGCTGGAGTTACAGGCAGTTATGAGTTGTGGGACATGGGTGCTAGGAAACAAACTCAGCTCCTCTGCAGGTGCAGTTTGTGCTCTTAATTGTGGAGCTGTGTCTCTGGCTCCCCAAGGGAATTTTCTAACTGATGGCATTAAAGAAGGTGAATACTTTCTGAGTAGCGGTGCTATGACTTAGGGACATGAATCATGTCTCCACAGTCTCTGTAGGGAGATGAGGTCAGTTAAGTGAACCCAAGAGGGTGTATTTCCATGCCCCATAGAAAAGCAATCACCAGACAGTAGTATACAGTAGATCCTAACTAACCACAGGGAGGAGGTGGTTAGGGAGAAACTATGTCAAAGGTGACCTAGCCAAGCTTCTTAGAAAAGCCACTTAACCAAACCCTCAAAATACTTGCCAAGTAACAAAATTACAAGTGCTCGGTAACATATATTTATTATATCACAATATCATGAATATTCTTAGCTGTGCACATCACTGGTCTCTAGAACTTTTTCATGTTGCTTGGCTGATTATAAACACCAGATAACAATTCCCTGTATTTATCTCTTCCTTACACATAGCAACCACCAGTCTACTCTCAGTCTCCAAGAATTTAGCCATGGAAAGTATGGCAACTAAGCAGAATCATATAGAATCTGTCCTTCTACTACTGCTTGGTTTAGTTTACCTTCATTTTATCCATACTATAGTAACTGGATTTCAGAATTTCCTTCCTTTTTAAGAGCAAATAATATTCAGTTACTCATTTACATTGCATTTTGTCATTCGTTGATTCATAGACCCACATCTGGGTGCATCTGCCTTTTAGCTAATAAGAACAATGAGGCTATGAAGATGGGCCTGTTAATATCCCTGATTCCTATTATTTTGGGTATATGCCTAGAAGTGGAATTGCTGAAATATATGATAATTCTATTTTTAGTTTTGAAATTTTTTTTTGTCTCTTTGAGACAGGGTCTCCTTGCAGCCCCAGGTGTCCTGGAATTCTCTATGTAGACCAGGCTGGCCTTGAATTCACAGAGATCCTCCTGCCTCTGCCTCCTGAGTGCTGGGATTAAAGTTTTCTGGTTTTAATAATGTCCATTTTACCTTTCAAGATGTTAGAGTATTGTGGTTTTGAGTTGAGTATACTTCATATACTGTCAGCCACCTGAATGTCATCTATGGAGAAATGTCTAACTAGATACTCAGATATTTTAAATTGTGCTATTTGTTTAATAGTTATTGACTTATAGGCTTTTTTTTTAAGACAGGGTCTCCCTGTAGCTCCAGCTGTCCTGGAACTATCTATGTAGACCAGGCTGGCCTTGAACTCACAGAGATCTGCCTGCTTCTGCCTCTGGGATTAAAAGTGTGTGCCACCACTCGTTGCCGGCATTCTTTATTTATTTTGGATAATAATCCATTACCAGATAGATGGCTTATAAATATTTTCTTCAATGGGCTGGTGAGATGGCTCAGTTCGTAAAAATACTTGCTACCAGACTTGCGTTTGATTCCTGGGACACACACTGTGGAAGGAGAACTGACTCTCAAATTGTCCTCTGACCTCCACATACTTGCAGTAGCATGTGTTCCCCCAACAACAAAAAAATAAGTAAAATATAAATACTTTATTCTATTCCATAGATGTTTTAAAAAACTCTGTTGACTCTTTTTTATTTTTTGCAGCATGGAAGCTTTTTGTATAATATAATTTTATTTATCTAATTTCCCTTTTATGTCTGTGATTTTGCTCCAATAGCCAAGAAATCACTGTTAAGATTGATGCTATCCTAAGCTCTGCTATGCTTTCTTCTAGAAATTTAATAGTTCAGGACTTACATTTTAATTTTCAGTGCATTCTGGGTTAATTTTTGCATGTTATAAGCAGAGGTTCAAGTTTATTCTGTGGGGTATAGTTAGCTGGTTTTCTCAGCACTATTTCTTGAAGAGACTATGTTGGCACCTTCCTGAAGATTATTTGAGTGGGTATGCTAGGTTTCTCTATTCTGTCTCATTGGTTTCTATGTCTATCTTTATACTAGCACCATACTGCTTTGATCACTTTAGTTTTATAATGTAGTTTGAAGTCAGTGCATTTGATGTCCCAGCTTTGTTATTTCTCAAGATTGTTTTAGCTAATCTGTGGTTTCATATGGATTTTAGGGTTTAAATCTTTTTGCAAGCAAAACAAAACAAGATGATTGATTTGTATACAGATTTCAGTGAATTTGCAGGGCTAATGCGGACATTTTAACAGTATGAACTCATCCAATCTTATGATTCAGATATCCATTATTTGTTTGCTTAAATTTCATGTAATTATTTTATTCTTCTAACTTTGGTCTTAGTTTATTCTTATTTTCCAATTGCTTGAAATATCTATTTAGGTGGTTTGAGACATTTATTCATTTTGCATATAGGTGTTTATTCTATAAACTTCCTCTTTAGAATTGATGTTGCTATATTCCACCAGTTTAGGGATGTTTGTTTTTGTTTTACTTTGTTTTTTTGTTTGTTTGTTGTTTTCAAGGAGCTTGAAAAATGGCTCAGTGGTTAAGAACACTAGCTGCTCTTGCAGAGGACCTTCGTTCAATACCCAGCACATGGTTAACAGCCATCTCTAACTGAGGGCACTGCATGACACAGGTGCACCTACCTACATGTAATCAGTGCAACATACACATTAAAAAAAAGAAACTTTCAAATTTTCCTTTTGATTTCTTCTTTGTTTTGGTTTACCAAAACTGTGTTGTTTACTTTCCAGGTATTTGTTACTTTTCTAATTCTCCTTACGTTATTAGCTTCCAGTGTCACTCTATTCACATCAGAAAATATGTGTGGTATAATTTCAGTCTTTGTAAAGGCTTGTTTTGTGTCCCAACATGTGGACCACCCTGAATAATACTGTGTATCCTTGAGATGAATGTGCATTCTTCTCCCTTGGAGCTGGGGAGAATATTCTATATGGGTTCATTTGGGCCATTGAGTCTATAGTGTTGTTTGTGCTTTCTGTTTCCTTATTGAACTTACTGTCTGGAAATTTCATCCCCTATTGAAACTGGGTCCTAGGTGTGTTTTCCCTCTTTGTTCCAACTATGTTTTCTTCTTACATTTGGGTGCTCAGAGGCTGTGTGTATACACTTTGTCTCCTGTTGAATTGATCCTTTCATCATTGAACAGTGTCTTTATTTCTGTGGCAGTTTTTTTCTCTAAAGCTCATTTTGTCGAGTATAAGAACGGCCCTCCCTGCTCCTTAGTTGCCATTCATGTGCAGTACCTTTGCAGCCCCTTTTTGTCCTCAAATCTATAGCGTCTTTTGTAGCTATATGTATATAAAAGTCTTGACTTTTTCTAACTCCATTCAGACACTCATGTCTTTTGCTTGAGGAGTTTAACTCTTTCCAATAAGAGAATAATTGATAGGAACAATTTACTATTGATGCTTTGTTAGTTGCTTTTGCTTTTGTCTGTCTTGACGCTCCTTTGTCTCGTCCCCCTTTTCAATGTCTTCCTTTCTATTCTGTTGACATTATTTGACTCCTCCCTTTCTTCTGTGTATCTTCTTTGTGGTTACCATAGGACTTACATAAAATAACATATAGTTCTAACAGTCTATCTTGGGTTCGTGGTAACTTCAATTATATACTCTTTACTTTCTGCCCTACATTTTAGGTCATTGATATCTCAAGTGACATTTTTAATATTGTATATCTAGCAACATATTTCATAGTTATAGCTAACCTGATGCTTTTTTTCTTTTTACTTATGTGCCAGAATTAACAACAGTCTCACACTCCCATTATAGGTTTACATTATCCCATATTTGTGAATATATTTTCAGCCACTTGGAACTTTGTATTTTCATATTTTTGTCAGTTCCTTCATCTCAATTTCAACAATTCCCTTTACTATTTCTTGTAAGGAAGATCTAGTGGTAATGAATTCTTTCTGCTTGTGTTTATCTGAAAGTATTTCTACAATTTTGAAGGGTGACTTTGTCATCCTCCCTAGTATTTCCTGCCTTTGCACATATGAGTTACTCAGGCCACCTTCAAAATTCTCTGTCTTTGATTTTAGCAGCTTGACTATAATGTGTCTTTAGGATGGGCTTCATTGGTGGTATAGTTTTTTGGGCTTCAGATATCTGAATGTCAATTTCTTTGCCCCAATTTGGGAGTTTTATCCCTCCTTCCCCCCCTTCTTTCCTTCCTTCCTTCCTTCCTTCCTTCCTTCCTTCCTTCCTTCCTTCCTTCCTTCCTTCCTTCCTTCCTTCCCTTTATGAGACAGAGTCTCACTATGTAACCTAGGCTAGCCTTGAATTCTTCTTTTTCTTTTTTCCTTTTTTTCTTTTTTTTTCTTTTTTCCTTTAATATGGGAGCTAACCTTGAATTCTATATAGCCCAGGCTGGCCTCAAATTTGTGATCCTTCCAAGTGCTGGGATTACATATGTGTACCCCTGTGCTTGGGCCATTATTTCTTCATGGAAACTTTCCGCCTCTTTCTCTTTGCCTGACACATATGGCCCTTTTGATGAGATCCCATAAGTTTCTTCGTTCTTTCTCATTCTTTATTTTCTGCTCCTCTGACTTGACTTTCAGATGCTTATCTTTTTTGTTGTTGTTGTTCTTTTTGAGACAGGATCTCCTGGTAGCCCCAGCTGTCCTGGAACTCACTCTTATAGACCAGGGTGGCCTTGAACTCACAGAGATCCAGCTGCCTCTGCTTTTGCCTCTCCAGTGCTGAGCTTAAAGGCCTGTGTCACCACATCCGGCTCAGATAACTTATCTTTCAATTCCATCATCTTTCCTCTACTTTATGAAGTTGGCTGTTGAAGTTCTCTAATGAAAATTTCTATTCATCATTTAGTCTTAATTATGTGTGTATGTGTGTGAGAGTGCTTATGAGTGCAGGTGCCTGTGGAGGCCAGAATCCTTGGATTCCTGCTGAGCTGGAGTTACAGGTGATTGTGAGCCACCTGACATGGGTGCTGGGAACTGAACTCAGGTCCTCTGCAAGGGGAAGCAAACACTCTTCACCACCGAGTCATGTCTCTAGCGCCAGCTTGCTTCAGCACGGGAACTTACTTGGCTCTTTTTCATAGTCTCTCTCTGCTGTTCACATCCTCATTTTGCTTGTATACCATCTTCCTGGCTCAGGAAGCACCTGTGTTGTGGTTATTCTGACTCCTTCCCATACACTCAGGTAATTCACACCTGTTTCTTTCTAGTCAGATGGTATTGGTTTGCCATGTTTCCTTGTTTCTTCAGGAGCCTTGCAGTGACCTCTTTCTATGTCTTTATGGACTGACTTCAGAGAAAGACCTGTACCAGTAAGCTGCATAGAAAGTCTACCAAGAGGCTGGAGAGATGACCTAGCGGTTAAGAGCACTGACTGCTCTTGCAGAGGACCCAGGTTCGATCCCCAGCACCCACATGGTGGCTGAGAATCATCTTTAACTCCAGTTCCAGGGGAATCTGACACCCTCTTCTGACCTCTGCAGCATTGCACGACACAGGTGCACAAACCTACATGTAGATAGTACATTCATACACATAAAAAAAAAAAAAAAATTAAAAAAAAAAAAAAAAAACAATTAATAAAAATTAAAAGAAAAATTTTTTTCCTGGCTTTGTGCATATAAATTCCCAATTAGAAGGATTTCCTGGTTTCTTTTTTGTGAGACGTACATGGTCTTGTTCCCCCTGTTTGGCTGTAGCATTGTAAGGTTGGTGGATTTGACCAGGAGTCCAGCACTGTGTTCAGCAGACTGCAGCCTTCTAGAGTATGCCACATCCTATTAAAGCTGCAAGTCAGAGGAACAGGAATGTCTCTCAGGAAGGCTTTGAGACTCTGATTCTTTCTGTCTGCAGGAAGAAACCTAAGACTTGGAAGTTTTCATTTGATCGTTCCCTTCTGAAGCAGGGAAATACATGCTAGTTCAAATGTTTTTCTTCTCAGTGGCCTCCTGGCTCCCTCTCCTGTGAAGGTAAGACTCAAACCAACTCCCATCCCTGGAGCCAAGTCTTCGTGGTGAAATATATGTTATAGCTTTCTCTTTTACTCCCCAGGGAGAAGCCAAAGATCATGGATTTTCTCCTAGTCACTTGCACCGAACCTGGAGAAGGGACGGCATTAAGTGACTGTCATGAATTTTGATGCTAGTTTGACATGGTTGCCCTTTGTACTTTCCCAGGATACAGGAGCCTCTTACCTGTTTTCTGGATTTCTCACAAAAGGAATTGTTCTGTTCATTGTTGTGTCAGTATCTCTGTGAAGCATCAGGAGGACACTCCGGGCTCCCTCTTCTGCTATGTTAGTTGCCATAACTGAATTTTAATATCTCATAGAAGATAAAATATAGCTTTCAAAATATTCTAACATTAGGGCTAGAGAAATGGTTCAGTGGTTAAGAGTGCTTGCTGCACTTCCACAGGACCGGGATTCAGTTCTCAATATCCACATGGTAGTTTTCAACCACCTCTAACTCCAGATCCAGGAAAGCCAGTGCCCTCTTCTAACCTCTGTGGGTCCTTGCACATACCATAGTTCCCAGAAACTCATGCAGGCTCATACCCATACACATAAATAAATAGAGATAAATAAATAATTTAAAAATAAATAAGTGACATTAATTTAGATATAGTCTATCTAATTCAATATATTCCTAATATCACTATTTCAGCATATTGTTAATGTGAAGTTATTAATACTCTACAGTTATTTTTTGTACATATTTTTGAAACCCAGTGTCTATTTTACACTGTAGATGACATTTAAAATCCAAGAACCAAATAGTCACATATAGCTAGTAGCTAATGTATTTGATGGATAGAGTTAAAATATAGATTTGCTCCTATAACAAATAATTAACAAATATGAAGAGACATAGTACTGAGGTAAGATAGAAAAACAGGGAAAATTAAAGGGACCTGAGAAGGCAAATGAGCCCTTCATCCCAGAGTCTATAAAAGTTACAGTGTGTCACCAGCCAAGTCAAGAATTTCCACACAACTAACAAAATCTTTCCTGAAGATTGCCTATATAGAAACAATGTGTCTTTAGTGAAGATATTTCAAATGAGAACTGTAAAATAGCAATGGCTCATGCTTAGGGTGTAGGCATAGGCGACGTCTACGTTCAACCTTCTTCCCCCTTTCCCACCTGTAGGCCTACAACTTTCTGACAGAGGCACAAACAAGATTATAAACTTTCTTAATAGCCAAAATGTATATATGTCCTAACTCGATTGTAGCCCAGTGTAGGAAGGCTTCCTTTGATCCCTTTGGCCTGTTTTTAATCTTGTCAGCCTGTAATCCTGCTGGGCTCCTCAGGAACCACCCTGTAGTCTCATTTACTGAAAAAGAAATAAAACGTTCCTTAGAAACCTTTTGAACAATGTCACTTCAAAATTAGGTATATGTGGTTACTGTTAAGATACTCAGGGAAGACTGTCTTGGGACACCCATGTCTTGGGTGCATAATGTCTTTGCCAAGTGCCTTGCTCTTGTTCCTGAAACTGCTCTTAAATCTGTGTTAAAACATTTTCTTAATAAACTCCAACTTGGCTTTGTCTTGACTTAGCCTGAAACTCTTTTCTACAGAGAAGCATCCTGATCTCACGTGAGTGACCTCATCTGGGAGAACTCCCCAGGTGTGTAGAGGCAGCAGAGTGGAGCTGCACCTGCCCTCCACCTCTCAGGTCACGACTGACAGCATAACCTGGCACCATTCATGGAAGAGGAATATAGGCAATGAAAATCAAAGGAAGTTCTTTTTTCTTAAAGATAAGCATAAATTAGAAGAATTAAGGTACCTTCCCCTCATCTGTTGTATCATCAATGTGCTTAAGAGGAAGAGAACACAACTTTTGCAGGGTTCGTCCCATGGCTGCCTTTTCCCAGACAAAAAAGAGTGTTCTTTCCCCTTCTAAGAGGCAATGAGCTAATTCATATTTACATTTTTACTGGAAAGTAATGGTAAAATGGTCACTAATTTGCTTCTTGTGTTTAAAGGTGAGCCTTACATTTAATCATTCCATCAATCTAATTTTATCAGAATTTAGCTTTATAACAACAAAAAATGGTTTAAATCTCTTCATAGGATGTGGTATTTTAGCATAAGATTTCATTATAATTAAAAGCTTTGTTGACATTTCTGAGACGTTTTGATTTTTATGTTTTTCCTGACAGTTGACTTTTAAACTTCTTCTGAAACTAAATTTTCTTCTTTACCAAGTTTTCCACCAATCTTTCAGTTACAGTGAATGACATATAAGCAACCTTCTGCAGGAATCAATCTTGAAAGGAATTCCTTTTTATAAAGAGAACCTGTCAGTGCTGCTGAATCTGTTTGCGTGTTCAGGTTTCTGCAGAAGTGTTTTGGACAAAGGCTTACCTCTAATGTGAAAATTCTGGGCCTCCAGCTCTAAGGTCTGTCCATACAGCTGCCTGTGGTTAGTCTTAGTCAAGTAGAGCCATTGATGAGAACAAGAAGGCTTTTCTGTGGTTGAGTATAAGGACTAGGGGAATTGCTCTTAAAATAAAGACAGAAAAGAGATGTTTTATTCCCTAGGTACCGCTATTTGAGAGGAGAACAGAAGACAGTGGCTGTGTTGAAGAATGGATGCCATTGAAATGAGAAATCTGGGCCAGACCAGCCTGGGGCACAAGGAATTGTGGGGATCTATCCATACTGAATATTATTTGAAAGGGGCTTCACCAGGTGCACACATATTAAAATGATGTTCCTAATTGTTCATCTTTTTCTTCTTTTCTTTTATAAATCACAAAGGGAAAGGGTGGGGGCTTGAGACCAGCAGGCAGAGCCCAGCAGGCAGAGCTGGCTGCTGAGACCATTATGAGAAGAAAGCATAGACATAACACTAATTTTGCTTTATCATCTAGCCCATGCAGGTGAATGGAGGTGGGGAAGGCTATATCAAGAGCAGCGGTCTCTCTGGTATGGTGGTGTTCTGTAAAAATCTCCACAAGAAGGGTAAGATAAAGAAACAAAAGACATGTGATTTACCTCAGCTCCCCCAGGCAGTTGCTTACCAGTAGGTTGAGAAAAGTCAACAGGCTTGGCTCTGTTTCTCTGGAGATCTTCAGCTCAGCTTCCAGAATACAGGCACATTAAAGAGAAGCTGAAATGTGGGCTGTAATCACTTCTGGGAAAGAAAACAGGATTGAACTGTGTTCGTATCAAGAGTCGTAGCAAAGGAGACCTTTGCACAAATTGTGCCTCTCTCTCTGTTTCTCCATTTACCCTCCACCTCCTCCCTGCCAAATGCACTTACTTCCTCACCATAAACACCCCGGGGACTACCACGGACTGTTCTAAGCATGTTCTGACCTGCCACTCATAGAATGCAATTGTGAAAGTTGAAGAACCAGAAAATGAAAATTCCCCATTTCACGAGATGGTAGAGACTATTTTGTGAGCCACCACTCTTCCCAGCTAGACTGAAAGGACTGCCCATATTTTGTTTTCCACACAGAACCACTCAGACTACAAATCTGGCTTTACCAGGTAACATTGGCGCTGGTTCTGTTTGGCAGAAAATTAGGCTAGGCATGCTGACATCTCCTTACTGTGATTCAGACAACTCATGTGTGTTAGTACTGCAGTTCACAGCAGAACTACTTCATCTCCTAGGGGTCAGAAGTCACAGCTGTAGGGGCATCTCAGAAATCTGAGTCCATGCTTGGCCATGCACCTCAGACTTGAGGTTTCTTCTCACCAAGCAAATTCATTGGCATGCTGAAGGGAGGAGGAACCATTAGCCCCGGCTTCCCTAGACCCTACTTAAGGTCACTCATTGTGATAGTTTGGATGAGAATGTCCCCCAAAGGCACTAAGTATTTGAATACTCGGCCCCATTTGGTTGGTGCCACTTGCTATGGCTTAGGAAGTGTGACCTTGCTGGAGGAAGCACACCACTAGGTGTGTGGGGGGGGGGCTTTGAGAGTTTACTGCTTTGCCCCACTTGCAGTATTTGTCCTTCTGCTTCCTGTGTCTGCTTGAAGATGTGAGCATGCAACCTTCTGTTCTGGCTGCCTCCTGCCATGCCTTCCCTGCCATAATGGACTGTTATCCATCTGGAACCACAAGCTCAATAAATTCTTCCTTCTGTAAGCTGCCTTGGTTATGGTATTTTAACACAGGAACACAAAAGCAACTAATACACTGAACCTCAGCCCTGCCTGATTTGTAAGTCAGTTTTGATGGGATGGAAGAATCTATTCACCGAGGAAATAGACTGACCCATGCACTCTTGGATTTGAACTTGCTGTGAATAAACTTCCTGGCCAGGATCTCCTGCCAAGTGAGACACTTGCTCTGATTCCTGAGATATTATTTATTCAGGCATAGAAATTATTTAGACTCTTGTTAAAGGTACAGATCCCTAGATCTCCCTCCAAACTTAATAAACGAAGATGGGCCTAGAAATTGGCACACTAGCAGAAGACAAATAGATTGTAAGGAAGAATGTAAAACAATGTTTAAGAACAGACTGGAGATTATCTGCTCTCTCTCATGTGATTTTAGGGAAAAGAACTCATTTTCCTCTGTTCCACTGATCATTTAGAACTAATAATTTCCTGGGGGGGGGGCTGGAGAGATGGCTCAGTGGTTAAGAGCACCAATTGCTCTTGCAGAGGACCTGGGTTTGATTCCCAACACCCACAGAGGGGCTAAGAACCATCTTTAAACAGGGCATGGCCTTTAATCCTAGCACTCAGGAGGCAGAGGCAGGAGGATCTCTATGAGTTCAAGGCCAGCCTGGTCTACAAAGTGAGTTCCATGCCAGCTAGGGCTACAGGGAGACCCCATTTCAAAAATACCAAAATCATCATCATCATAATATCATCATCATCATCATCATCATCATCATCATCATCATCATTTTAGCCCGGCGTGGTAGCACTTGCCTTTAATCCCAGCACTTGGGAGGCAGTGGCAGGCAGATCTCTGTGAGTTCAAAGCCAGCCTGGTCTACAGAGTGAGCTTCAGGCCAGCTAGGACTAAAGGGAGACCCTATCTCAGAAAAAAAAACGACCAAAAAAAAAAAAAAGAAATAATCTTAATACCTAATCCACAGAGGGGATTAGAGAGTAAATCCACTCAAAATGGCTACACTAATGCCAGACACCTAGTAAGGTATAATAGATGGCAGCATGTTCATTCACCTTTGTCCTCCATCTACTTTTTGGTTGGCCCTCCTGAGTCATGTTCTTAGAATTCTGTGTTCGTTGTTCCCCTAACTAATGCTTTTCCAAACTTGTATCTTCTTGTCAGTCTCTCTGACTTTCTTGGACATGGAGTAAGGGAATCCTACCCCATAGTCAGAATGGGCAGAACCCATCAGAGATACTGCTGTCCACTTGAGGAGTACCACTTCCCAAATGGAGGAAAGGGATTTTCTGATTTTGAGATCCAACTATAGGACTGGAAGGAGCTAATCATATGAGATATCCAATGTCACGACTTGAGTCTTAACTCAAGTTCCTTGATTGTCCCAGCTACACTACAGTAAAAAAAAAGGCTTCCTTCCTTAGGGAACCTGGCCTCGGTGAAACAAACTGCTTTTCCCTGGACTGCTCCTGTTCTAGCGCTGAATTCAGGCACCCCTGGAAATTCCTCTGTCTTAGAGAAGCTACATGGCCGACACTCGGACCCCTGCCCTTGCTGGATTGGATACTGTGCAGATGGAATAGAAGTGCTAATTTTGCAGCGGTATTAACTATTAACATATAAAAAATGCAGTGATTCTCCCTTCTGAGAAGGAAGCAGCCAGAGGCAGTCTGCTGGGAACAAGGACAACTTCCTGAGAATGGGGCTCTGGGGCAGAATTGCCCCCAGTTAAAAGGTCTTACAGCTAAATCTACACATCTTTTGGCCTTTGCCTTATGGTGTTCTATGTACTGTAAGATTGCTATAGCCAAGCAGAGTGGAGAGAAATAAGGTTCTTTCTCTTTCTGGTTTGGACAAACTGTAAACAAACCCATTTCTTTACCAATCCCTACTTCCTAATTTCTTTTGGAGTATAAGGAAACTAAGGCCTTGGGTTATAAACTTGACCTTCTAACAGCAGTTTTACTCACAGTCTAGAGAGATTGACTAGCCCGAGGTCTGGGCTTACCTACATCAATCTTCAGGCCAAGAGGGTCACCTATTGGCATTGGTTTAGGGAAACATAAGAGGACTTCCTGTTTGCAAGGCTGCCGAGGTGCAGAGCAGTGATGAACTCCTTATTTTTTCTGAAAGTCGATAGGGATCTGAGGACTTTCACAATATTGTTTCCTGCAGTGCACTCTGAATGTCATTTCTCTGGTCTGTCATGTTTTCTGATGTGAAGAACAGCAAGAGCTATAAATACCAGCTCTTCCCTGGGTCTGGAGATTTATACGCCTATTGCATTTGAGTTGGAGAATGGGAGAGAAGCTTGCTTTCCCTTTTTCCCCTAAGGAGAAAGTTGGGAGAGAGAAAAACAGGATTTAGATTTTATAGAGCTGTAGAAATTACAAATGTGGCTAAGGTCTTCAATCAACATCCAAACACAACACAAAATCTCATCTTTGCCTGCTTATATATTCCTCTAACCCCAGTAGGTATGCATAATAGTATTGAAATGAAGGAAATTACTTGAAGGAAATTGCCTGAGTGGGACTGTTATAAGAGGAGGATAGGGCTTCCTTAATTAAAGCACAGTTTAATTACGGCTATAACTTAAGGCAATGGTGTGCTATGCAATAAGATGAGGGTATGAGAGGTCTGTGCCTTGTTGGATAACAATTAATTTCGAATAGTTGGGATGAGGGTGGCAGGTAAGGCATGATTAAATACAGGAGTAGGCTGATAAATGAATCATTAGGGATGTGCATTTTTTAACTAAATGGAAACGAATCTAGGAAGAATGGGGGAAAATCCTTAAAATATCATCCTGCAGCTTTTTTTTATGGTGAGGAGAGAGAATGGTCTCTGGGTCAAAATAAGAGTTAAGAGGCTGGCACAGGCCCTGAATCTTTGATGGAATCCCTGGTGCCCTTGGTCTCAGTTCAGAAGCTGGTAAGTACAGATTCCAGCAGCAAGGTTAACTGTGATTATTCCGAGCCTGGTTCCTCCTTGGCTCTCAGCCTCCTCCAAGCTGCCAGGGCATCTCCGCTGATTCTAGCCTGGCCGCAGAGCCCCACGCAGAGACTGCACCGGGTTTCTGTCCATCTTCTGCTTTCTGGCAAGGATGTTTTCAATGCAGCACTTCCAGTCTCCTGATGTTGTTTCCACTTGTCAACTGATAAGAAAACTTCTCATTTCTTGCCTACTGTGCAATAAAACTGTAAGATAAACAGCATATAAATGTACCAGTAATCGAACAGATTTATCTAAGCAAAGATGACGAAGAGAATAGGGATACAGCATGCCACCCTTCACTAAAAAGACCTGTTCACAGTGAGCCAGAAGAATGAGGAAGAGGTGCTGAAGAACTGAGGAGTGTGTGTGCATGTGTATGTCTATGTGTGCATTTGTGTGCATGCATTTGTGTATAAGTGTGCATTTGTGTATAAGTGCATTTGTGTGTGTGCATTTGTGTGAGTGCATTCATGTGTGCATGTGTCTGTGTGTAAATTCATTTCTGTGTGTGTGTGCATTTTTGTGTGTGTGTGTGTGTGTGTGTGTGTGTGTGTGTTTGTGTGTCCCCAAAGAATAACTGAGAGAATTTCTCTATACCTTGTGCTCAAATGTACTGGTTGTGACTTTGGGAAGTCTCTTCATAAGTTTCCTTTGCATTATGCTCCTAGTTATTCCTGTGTGTTTGTTTCTCTGGGGGAACATTGATTTCTTTGCCTTCCTTCTAAAAAGAAAACTTAATTATATTTTATTGTGATTGTATTATATTTATTGCTAAAGATGAGAAAGAACTCATCTTTTAATGATGTTGAGATGTCCAAGCCAAGAAGAACCCAACCTTTACTCAGGAATATTTTCAATTCATTACAAGCCTTAATTTAATCAAATTAACATGCTGTGATTAAAGGTAGGGGAGTGTATTAGAGCAAATTACAATCAGCATGTGGATAAAGGCACATCATCACCTCTAAAATGCAATCTTATTAAAAATAAATAAATAAAAATAAAGTAAAATGCAAGCTTATGCAACCAATATATGTCTGTTTCACTTGAACAAAAAAGTGTAGGAGAACTCAAGATTGAGCGCTGAACTATAAACCTTTAATTCCCATTCCAAAATGAAATCAAAGTAATTTGGAAAGCTTGACATTGCATAAGAGAGGTGATTTGGAAGTTTATTTAAAATGCAGGATGTTATTCTGGTCCTGTGAACATTGACCCTAAATGAGAGAAAGACTCTCAAGAAAGGATGGAGAGATGAGAGCTGAATTGCTGATGACTCTGAACCAGATAGTTTCATTTCTACACAGGGAGATCAGCAACTCAAGTAAGTTATTTCCATATATGAAAATGCATTATTTTTCTAAGATAAGCAACTTCTTGCTCACAGAATTGGCCCTTTGCTCTTATGGTATGACTCGTAAGAGGAATTTTTAAAGCTCTTAGTTTTTTCAACTGACCCTTGAAATCACTGCTACTCAGTAGTGCTACACTATCATTCTTTGGGGCATTTGATGGATTCTATGACACAGTGGGATTTACAGAGACCATGGGGGTCTCATTGTTGACAGGAGACAGAGGTTACAAGACTTCTTCCTCTATGGATCATCAGGCAAAAGAGGAGCATATTCATTAGGTCATCGGTTCAAGAGACAGAGAACTCTGCTCCAAAGGAGTGAGCCCCCAAATGTTATGCTTTCAATCAGTAAAACAAGGTTCCAAGAACCGTGGACACTGTGGGCTCCTGGTTCTGGTTCCAATTCAATACCTGGGCTGATTTCTCCTCAGATGTCATTTTCTTATCAATTGACTTTTGCACTCATTATCTAATGAATCTTTATTTACAATCTCCATTTCTTTCTTTTAAAAAAAATTTTTTATTAATTTTATTTATTTCTGTATGTGTATGAATGTACTGTCTGCATGCAAGTCTGTGCACCCATGTCATGCAACGCCGCAGAGTTCAGAAGAGGGTCTTGGATTCCCCTGGAACTGGAGTTCTCCTGGAATTGGAGTTTCAGACGGTTCTCAGCCACCGTGTGGGTGCTGGGGATCGAACCCGGGTCCTCTGTAAGAGTGGTCGGCGCACTTAACCGCTAGGCCATCTCTCCAGCCCCCATTTCTTTCACTTAATCTTTACTTTCTCCGAAACCTCATGAGGCAATCCCTCCAATCCATATTTCTCTCAGCATTACTGTCTTCCAAACTCCCTTGAGAATGACCCATGAAACCCTGAGCACTAAATAGCTTGTTTATCTCCAAGTTCCATCTACCTCTATAATCTTCCAACAAAACAGCATAGTCAGCTCCATCATAGCAATACCCAATCTCAATACCAGTTTCTGTTCTATTTTCATTCTGTTGGTGTGACAAAACACTCTGACCAAAAGCAACTTAGGAGAGGAAACTACTTGACTTACACTTGCAGGTACCAGTCTATCTTTGAGAGAAGTCAGAGCAGGAATTATAAATCTCATGCTCGTACTCAGATAGCTTCCTTATATAGTCCAGGACCACGTACTCAGGGGATGACAGCACCCATAGGGTCTAGACCCTCCTACATAAACTAACAAGCAATATAATTCCTCAGGGACATGCCTACCAACAACCTGATAATGACAATTGCCTAATTGAGATTCTTTTTTCAGGTGATTCTAGGCTGTGTCAAGTTGACAGACAATGCTAGCTAGGCCTGTTTGTGTGTGTGTGTGTGTGTGTGTGTGTGTGTGTCTGTACATGTCCAGGTACAAGTGTGTGTGTGCCCATGTGTGTAGAGGCCAGAGAATGACCTGACTCATTTCTTAGGAACTCTCTGCCTCGTTTTTGTGACAGAATCCCTCCCCGGCCTGGAGCTGGCTAGCCCCAGGGATCTATTTCCACCACCTAAGCACTGGGATTACAAATCCAGGAACCATATCCAGTTTTTTTTTTTTTAACATAAGTTTCAGGGTTCCAACTCACTGGGAATTGAATTATCAGGGATCCGGCTCACTGGGAATTGAATTATCAGGGATCCAGCTCACTGGGAATTGAATTATCAGGGATCCAGCTCACTGGGAATTGAATTCTTATTAAATGACCCATCTCTGTAGCTTCTATTTTTGTTTTTGTTTTTTTTAAAACAGGTCTTTGATTGTTGCTTTCATTATTTTGTATTGTTCTTTTCCTACCATAGTCTTCCAAATTTGTATTTTTTTAAAATTTATTTATTATTTTTTCCTGGTTATACTTTCCTTTTGGATGTTTAGGGCCACACATTTAGCCCAGATTTACTGAGGTTTTTGTTTTCTCAAGATCTGGTCCTCAGGGGTCACTCAAGTTTTGGAAGTAAAGGGAGCCCTTGGCTCCTTCTGGCTTTTCATTTACCAGTTCCATCCACTTGAGCACAAAGTCAGGTCTTGCTATACCAGGCTTCCCTTTTTGAAGCATGAGCAGACTTTATTATTTTTGTTTTATATGTATGATGCAGTCTATCGCACGCAGCAAGGAAGCTATGGAGGCAAGGGCAGGAGGCAGCTGCCCACATCTATGGCGGTTTTCCTGCCTCAGTTCATCTACTCTAGATAATCCCTAACAGACATCTGTTTCCATGGTAATTTTAAATCCCATCAAGTTGACAATAATAACCATTACAGATGGTTTAAGAGAACTTCATACTGTTTGATATCCAGAGGTTCCAAAGAACAACTTTGCAAATTCCCAATGACAGTGCTTTTGGGAAAAGAAACCCATGGATTAATGTAACACCAGGAGCAACCACACTAGCAAAGACCAGAGTCTTTGAGAGTCTCCTGCAGGAAGGCAACGTTTCAACAAAGACCAGAGGGGAAGTCCCTTGAGATTCCCTCCAAGGGCTCCTAGAGCAGACAGCACCACTGAGTTTAATGATTGTATAACCTAATTTGAATGTACAGTTGGATTTAGGAAAGCTGAAATTATAGATGAATTGTAACTTCAAAGTTCTAAATAAAGGATGCTCTAATTTGAATGTCACTCCTGAAAATTTTCTTTGTTGGAAATTTAATTCACAATGCAACAATATTAAGAAGTGGAACCTTGAAGAAGTGATGAAGCTAAGAAGACTGTCCTTGTGATTGGATTCATACTCTTGTCAACACCAAGTAGGCTAGCAATTGAGTTAGGGGACTTCTGATAAAATGCTGATTCCAAGGTCCCTCTGCCTCTCTTTGTCTTGGATGGCCTCTGCCCTTCTATGATGCAGACAAAGGGCTTCATTATGCCACCTTCCTCTTCTGATTCCCAAACTCCAGGGCCAGGGGCCCAATGTTTCTGTCCACTGCCCAGTCTATAATATTCTGTCAGTCATAGCAAAAAATAGAGGACACATATAAAACATGAAAAATCACATTTTTCAAAATTTTGCTTTGATTAGGTACTTTTACTAATGTGTCAAAACATTGGTTTGGCAGCTGAAAATAGGCACAAGTTCCCCATTTATCTCCACAGAATCAGTCATTTCAGTAGGCATTGAACATGGTATTTTGACCTTGAAAGATAAAGCCCAGGAGAGGAATGTTTGATAGGAAATAGAGGAAAGACAGGCTGTCTAGCTGCCAGATGCTTCAAAAGAGAATTTACCTTGGTGATTTAACTACAGGACAGAGTCTGGCTCTGAGTTTTTCAGGTTCAGAAACAGAGAAAATTGGTTTTGTCAGCACACTGAAGGAGGATCAGTTTATTGGGCTCTCAGTCATGTTAACCAAGTTCACAAGAGATGGATGTGTAAATCAAAACACCATTTTATTAATTTACAACGACAAGCAAAATCAGCCAAGAGATCAGACACACAGCCTGTTTGGAACACACTCTCTCCCTGTGGTGAAATCTAGGTGGGAAGTCAAATTATCATCAGAAGACAGCCAGGTGAGCGGGAGTCAGCAAGAAGGGGCAGCTGGCTGCCTGGCTGCGAAGCTAGATGAAGGCGATGCTTCATTCCTCACCAAAGGGAAACACACCTGGGGGGGTTAATGGGATCGAATTCTGGAGACAGGTTGTGCACAGACCTAGTTGTGCACAATTCCCTCCTCCCTGTGGACGGTGTCTGTCCTGTGCTGACCACACTTCTTTTGCTGGACATATTCTTTCTTCAGCTGGGTCGATTTCATTGATTAGTTACAGCCCAGCTTTCTCTTTATGGCTCTTGCTTTCACCCTCTCTACCAAGTGAGGCCAGGACAGTTATCCCTGTGAGACCCTAACCCGTCTTTAAGGACAGCAGTAGCTGTCCTAGTCTGCTGAGGTCAGCCAACCTCTGTGATCACATGTGATCAGTAAGTGAACCAAACATCTCCACCAGCTCGTGTGTGGCTTTGCTTGTCCACTGTCAGGCCAGGGCCCGTGGGTTGAGGAGGCTGGTGAACTGACCATGAGCATGATCAACACGTTTATCTCAGAATAGGGACTGCCTCATCTTTCTGAACCACTTCCTATCTAAATTAAACCCAGAGTAAGTGACTGTTACAGCTGATCTATGGTTGCAGCCCTGTTAAAGTCCTACAAATCCAGACTCATCAATACTCAAACATATTTTATAAACATTTTTTAATTTTTAAAAAAAATTATTTATTTTTAATTAATTAATTAATTAATTAATTTGTATGGATGTACTGTCTGCATGTAGGTTTGTGCACCCGTGTTGTGCAATGCCTCGGAGGTCAGAAGAGGGTGTCGGATTCCCCTGGAACTGGAGTTCTCCTGGAACTGGAGTTACAGACGGTTCTCAGCCACCACGTGGGTGCTGGGGATTGAAACCGGGTTCTCTGCAAGAGCTGTTGGCGCTCTTAACCATTAGGCCATCTCTTCAGCCCATATTTATTATTTTTTGTGTGCATGAGTGTACTGTCTGCATGTAGGTTGGTGCACCTGTGTCGTGCAATGCCACGGAGGTCAGAAGAGGGCGTCAGATTCCCCTGGAACTGGAGTTACAGTTCTTAGCCACCATGGGGGTGCTGGGAATCGAACCCAGATCCTCTGCAAGAGCAGTCGGCACTCTCAACCGCTGAGCCATCTCTCCAGCCCCATCAAACATATTTTAAAGTGTTTAGGATGGGAGCTGAAACTTCTGTGAAAAGAAAGAAATGCCCTAAAGGTAAAAGCTCTGGTTTGATCCATGGGGAAAGAAACATTAACTGCTTTGGGTGATGCCCTTTATCCCAATGTGTCCTGTCTTCCCCAATTTACCTCTGTCTCAGACACCTCCCTTACAAATAGAGCAACCTACACAAGCCTACACTGATCTTGACATACGGTAGTTCTTGTAACTGATTACTATTTTGTTGCTGTGACCAAACACCTGAGAAAAATCAACTTAAGGGAGGAGAGGTTTCTTTTTGGCTCATTGTCTAGAGTCCCAGTCCATCATGATGGTAGAGGCACGATGGTGAGAAGCTACGTGGTAGCAAAAGCACACGGCAGCTTCTGGCTTCACCTATCAGCCGGCCGGGAAGCAGAGGATGAGGAATGCGGGCACTCAGCTGCCTTTTTCCTTTTCTTCATTTTGCTCAGTTCAAGACTCAAGCCCATGGGAAGTTCCTCCCCACATTCAGGGTGAATCTTGGCCTCTCTGGGAAAGTCCTCACAGCCATACCCAACAGTGTGCCTCTTTAATACCCTAAATTTTCCTTAATTGAATGCACTTGACGATCAAATGTAACTGTCACAATTCTGTTCTCAGCACGTTAGATCTTAGTTCCTTTGACCTTTATAATAATCCTGTGAAATGTGCCTCTGATACTACCTTCATATTGTAGATAAAGAAATGAGATAGAGCGAGATTAGTTTCCCAGAGTCACGAGGTCATGTTAAATAGATGTCTGTTTCTGTACTTGGATGCAAAAACTTGGACCAAAGCTGCTTCCTTAGTGCAGTGAACTGCCACCTTAGTAGCCAAACATGCTGAGTACCAAGAGTACTAAACATTCTCAAGCTCAGTCAGCCAATCACAGACTATTAACTGATCAGATCATGTCTGTATAAGGCAAGTACCTCTTTACACTGTGCTCATGCAAGGAAAATGCTGCTAATCAGACTGTTTCTGTATGTCATTTCCTTTCCACTGGCCATAAATATAATCTGTACATGTGACTTGGGCTCTGGTTCTGAAGGCCTGAGTTCTAGAAAGCTTTTCTACTCAAATAAACTGTTAACTTTAATTTATCTTATCGAGTGGCAACATAAGAATCTAAACTTAACTGTCTGCTTCTTATCTAAAATGCTAAACAGACCTAGAAGGTTTCTCTAAAGATATTCAAGTCATGTTGTATTAAGTCTTAGCTGAAGAACTCTGCTTAAAAATTGGAGTATATTAATAATACATACGAACTTCTACTAGCCATCTATCCTTAGTTGAGTTATTTATCTGGCTGAAACCCATTTTGTTTAATCTGAGGGTGTTAGACTGAAGAGTCTCTTTTAAAATTTTATTTATTATCTTTATTTTATGTGGATTAGTGTATTGTCTTCATGTAGGTAGGTACACCCATGTTGTCAATGCCCATGGAGGTCAGAAGAGGGCATTGGATCTCTTGGAACAGGAGTTAGGGATGGTTGTTAGCTGTGCTGGGAATTGAACCTGGATCCTCTGCAAGAGCAGCCAGTGCTCTTACCTGCTGAGCAATCTCTCCAGTCCCTAAAGAGTCTCTAAGTTCTTTTCCAATGTTAACTTTGTGGGTTTTATTCCATGACCACTAATAGTGCCTGGAATGTGTATGGAGCATTATTACTGCCTTAGATTTATATGAACCACTAGTACTTGTATTTGTATGGACTTTTAACATCTGTGTCATTTTACTTGAGCCAATAGTTATTTTTTCTTGCTCCATGTTTCTGGAAGCATCAACCCTGGGGCTAGACATACTAGGCACTGCTTATCCTGGAACTGACTTGAACTGATTCTTGTCACCATCCTATAAGAGAGCCAGGCATCATTACTATCTCATTAGACATGTGAAGAATCTCATGCTTAAAGAGGGTCAGTAAGTGATCTAGAATTATAGAGTTCACTTCTACAATTATAGAACTCACTTCTATGTCATTGTTGCCATTCATCCATCCTAAGTGGTGTCATAAATGTACCTATCCTCCTAAGGTAGCACATTCTTAAGCAATCAACAATGGCACAGAGTGTATTTTCTTGGCAGCTGTCTGCGAGAGAAACAGGATTGTGCCCGGTATAATGCAACTTTTCTAGCTATTCATTCAGGAGAACAAATTGTCCTAAATTGGTTTCTGTAGAACTGCAGGAAAACTGAGTACTATGTGTACATGTCTTTTTCAAATTGGGTAATTTGTATCCAAAGATGAACTTTTGAATGCTTTTGTTTACTGCATTAGATATTGTCAGAGCTGAACAGTGACTCATTAAAGGTAACCCAATATTTTAGAGCCACAAAGTTAGCTCAAGTAACTCAGACTTCAACACTGTGCAGTGCAATAGTGTGTGTGTGTGCGTGTGTGTATGTGTGCATGTGTGCATGTGTGTGCGTGTGTGCACGCATATGTGCATGTGCATGCGTGCCTGTGTGTGTGTGTGTGTGTGTGTGTGTGTGTGTATGTGTGTCGGGAGGAGTGGTTCTTGCCATGTTGCTTGGCCTTGTCTCAAACTCCAGGGCTTAAGTAGTTCTTCTGCTCAGACTCTGGAATAGCTGGGAAGCATGTGTCACCGCACATGTCTAGAATAAGATATGGCACTGTTTTGTCATGGGGTAAATTAGCCCATGTCTTGCAAATCACAAATCAAACAGAAATAAAAACAACACATCAAGAATGAACTGATTGGCCCTTGAGATGACTCTGTGTATAAAGATTCTTGTTGCCATGTCCAACAAGCTGAGTTGGATCCATAAGCTCCACATGATAGAACTAACTCCCACAAGTTATCCTCTGATCTCCACACATGTGCTGTGGCATGTGTGGAGTCCACGCATGTGCACATGTACACATACACACACAATAAATAAATAAATGCAATACAAACATTTTTTTAAAAAGAATTAGTTACTTTGATCAATTAGAATTTTCTACAGGATCATTAATGACTTCTGCTATCACAGTGTTCCCAAAGCTATGCTCTGTGCCTGATGGAAAAGAACACTAACAATCTTAAGATCATCCTGAGTCTTTATTTCCCCAGGTTTTGTTCTCAGGATGGCTGAGCTCCTCCAAGACTGAGATTCTCCAGACTTGCAAAGGAAGCTGAATCTGAGGAGATGATTGCCAGAAAAAAAAAAAAAAAATCTACTGCCCCTGAGCCTGGCTAAGTGCTGTCTGTGCTTGCTCTTGCTACTTATGAGATGGCTGGCTTCTGCGCAAGTGCTGGTGTTTTTCTGAACCACTTCTGCAGGACAAGAAATGAAATGTCTGTACATAGTTAAGATGGGATGCTCTTTAGCCCATTTAGCCACCTCTGTTTAGACCCAACTCTCTGGGAGCACCGAAGGGAACAGATTTTTCTTTCTACAACCTGAGCTCCTTCTTTAGCTCTTCTTTTTCCTGCCTCTTCATTGTCAACTTTACATGATTTCTTTTTATATTTTTTGAGTGAACTATTTGTTATTTTCATGTGTGTATATGTTTATGGGTCTATGTGTATATGCATGGGTACGTGTGCACACAGGCATGGTGTGTGTGTGTTTGTGTGTGCTTAGGCCAGGAGTTGATGTCTGGTGTCTTTCTCTGTTCTCCACCTTACTCTATTTCTTACAGACAGGATTTCTCACAGAACCCGGAGCTCAGCAGCTCATCTAGACCAGCCGGCCAGCAAGGCCCAGGGACTTTCCTGACTCTCTCTCTCTCATGTTGGGATTATAGGGATATGCCACCATGCCTGGCTTTTAAAAGAATTTTTTATTTATTTTTTGTGTATGAATGTACTGTTTGCATGTAGGTTTGTGCACCTGTGTCGTGCCGCAGAGGTCAGAAGAGGGCTTCGGATTCCCCTGGAGCTGGAGTTAAAGACGGTTCTCAGCCACCATGTGGGTGCTGGGGATCAAACCCGGGTCCTCTGCAAGAGCAGTCGGTGCTCTTAGCCACTAGGCCATCTCTCCAGCCCAATGCCTGGTTTTTTTTATGTAGGTCCTTGGGGTTCCAACTCATGTACTCATGCAAGCACTTTACCAACTGAGATATCTTCCCACTCCTTACATTATTTCTTTAAGAAATCTCCAAAGTGTCTTAAATAATTTTTTTTTTACTAAAAATTGTCTTCTGGGGGATAGGGAGATGGTTCATTTAGGGAAGTGGCTCCTCTGCATGACTTGAGTTCTGATTCCCAGGACCCAGTCATACGCGGTCACAAGAACCTGTAACCCTAGCCTAGGGGAAAGAGAGACAGGTAGATCCCAGATCTAGGCAGCTAGTCTGCTCAGTCTATGAGGGGTGGGTTCAGTGAGAGAACCTGTCTCAAAATATAAGGTGGCAAGTGATCTAGGAAGCCACCAATGTTGCGTGTATGTATGCACACATCACATACACACATCATAAACATGTACACACATCACATATATGCACACAAGAAAATTATCTTCCATAATATAAAGTTTATTACATTCACATGATCAAGGTCTACTGAATGGCAACATAGCTAGGTATTTGGGGGGGTTGCCTTTGTGAATGAGTGTTTGCTCACATTGTAGTTTTTTTAATTTTTTTAAATTTATTTTCATATGTGTATGAATGTATTGTCTGCGTGTAGGTTGGTGCACCCGTGTCATGCAATGACGCGGAGGTCAGAAGAGGGTGTTAGATTCCCCTGGAACTGGAGTTAAAGATGGTTTTCAGCTCCCACATGGGTGCTGGGGATCGAACCCAGGTCCTCTGCAAGAGCAGTTGGCACTCTTAACCGCTGGGCCTTCTCTCCAGCCCCTCACATTGTAGTTTTTAATTAATTTTTAAAAAACTAATTGCACTAAGTAGGTATTTTGTGGACAGTGCTGGGTAATAAAGTACCTGTAAAGGGAGAGTAACAGCAGCTGTATTATGTTCTCCTGGCCTGTGGGTTAGATGGAGAGGCTTGGAAAAGCTGACTCAGCTCTCTGGCGTCTATTTGTTCTTGGGCCTGAGCTAAAGGACAACATGTTCCCAAGGGGAAATCTTCCTGAGATGGTACAAGTCCAGGTGGTCCAAGGGTCAGACAAATGCTTCTGAAGGGCCTGTGTGGGTGAAAATTTGTGCTACAAAATAAAAAAAAAGCAACAAAAAATAATAATTTAAAAGATATATTGAAATCTGAATAGCTTCTCACCTTTTACCAGTGAATGTGACCTCATTTTAAAGTATAGTCTTTGCAGATATAATCAAGTTCGGATGATGTCATAATGGATTAAAGTGGGCCCTCATCCAATGTCTGGTGAATTTACAAAAGAGAAAGAAACTTGGACACAAATGCCCAGGGAGAGCATCAGTCCTGTGAAGGCAGAGAATAGAGAGATACATTGACACAGTCAGGAAACTCCAAAGAGTGGGAGGAAAGCTGCGACCAGATCTCCTGAGCCTAAAGAAGGATCAGCCCTGCTGAAAGTCTGAACTTGGCCTCCAGAACTATGAGAAAATAAGTTTTGCTGTTTTAGGTCACCAAATTTGTGTTATGTTGTTTTGATGGGCCTAGTTGATGAGTAATAAGACCTAATTTCCCTAATCACTAAACCTGCCCATAGTCTCTTCCCTTGGCGCGTGTGTGTCCGGAGTCCTCTGTGACGGTTATTAAAGAGGTATTGAATCACCATGTACCCAGGGTATATGGAGGTTGGGAGGAGAATTGTGATCATAATTTAGCCCTCCACGTAGAAATAGATTTGTATTCTAAAGCATCTTCAGGCAGGACAGTAGAATCTATTCATTATAGCAGGGTTCTAGTAAGATAGAGTTGAGTTTGAATTCCTGTTCTAATACTTTAGACGATGACATAACTTTGAAACACTGGTTCCTTCATTTGTACAGTGAGAACCAAGCAGCTCCTACCTCAAAGAGCCCATGAACTGTATAGAAGTGGATATTTGTGGCCGGGTGTGGTGGCACACGCCTTTAATCCTAGCACTCGGGAGGCAGAGGCAGGCGGATCTTTGTGAGTTCAAGGCCCATGGTCTACAGAGTGAGCTCCAGGACAGCTGGGGGTACAGGGAGACCCTGTCTGGAAAAGACAAAAAAAAAAAAGAAGTGGATATTTGTGAAGTTTTATTTCAGTTATTGACATGAAACAGTACAAGTATGCCAATAAATATTACCTATGATCGTTAGTAGAGCAGCAAAGCCTTGGGAATATATGTAGGATTTTTTCATTAGGACTTTAGAATATAATTGGATGAGAGGACGACTGGCTATGCAAAGGTGAAAATTCAAATTTTCACTTGTGGAGTATAGTTTAAGAAGTGTTAATGATCCTTTCAGGAAGAAAAAGAAGAGTCTATTTCTTGAAGAGTAGCCAGTTTGGGAGGATTTCAAGTGGAAACAAAGGAGCATAAGATGGTGTTCCCATATACAGAGGATTAAAGATGGGCTGAATTTAAATGGGAAAATCCTAGTATAATCTTTGGTTGCTTCAGGATGAAACTCAGGATGTTAATATGAGGACAGAATGGATAGGTCTGCTTCTTTTAAGTTTTATTTTTAGGGGCTGGAGAGATGGCTCAGCAGTTAAGATCACTGACTGCTCTTCCAGAGGACCCAGGTTCGATTCCCAGCACCCACATGATGGCTAACAACTGTCTGTAACTCCAGTTCCAGGAGATCTGATGCCCTCTTCTGACTTCTGTAGGCATTGTACAACACAGATGCACCTACCTACATGCAAGCAATATACTTGTACCCATAAAATAAAAATAAAAAGTTTTATTTTAAATTGTTATTGTGATTGTATTAACATACTCCAATTTTATGGAGTATGTTAATTCTCCTAGTCTGATCATTACACACTATTGAATTATATTGAACATGCCCTTTCCAGAGAAGCCAGCTCATGGGAAGATGTGGTGTAGCCCTGTGCATTCAGAGATGACCACCTGCCCAAGTGCCATAGCCAAGGAAACAGTGGAAAAAGAGGTGGAAGAAGAGAGACTTCATTGGGTTTTTATTATCTATGCATTCTGTACACAACATGATTAGTTGAAATTAAAGGATAACCCTTCCTTGTAGAAGATGCCAGTTGTAACAAAGCAGTGGTGGGGTTGAGCGGAAGAAAGGAGACATGACTGTTCTTCACTGGGCTGTAAGTAGCTGACACATTGAGCTTTTGACTTTCCTCAAGAGATAAAGCAACACAGTGTGGGCAAAAACCTTACTTTTACAGAAAATGAGGAGTTTGTTGAGGGCATAAATAATATAATATCAAACAATGACTAGAATTCAGTATGTACTTATATGGCAAGCATTTATCTGAAATGGGGCTGCAGCTCAGTGGTGATTTCAAGGCACGTTATATACTTCTTTATTTCATTCCACACCATTCCCAGAAACAAAAATAAACATAAAAAACCCCAAGGAAAATCATATTAATGTGCTTATCATATTTAACCCTTGAGCAGCTTCATGGATGTTTATCTTTTTTTTTTTTTTTTTTTTTTTTGTCTTTTTGAAACAGGGTTTCCCTGTAGACCCATCTGGCTTAGAATTCACTATGTAGATCAGGCTAGCCTTGAATTCTGCTATCTTTTTTACTATATTTATATATTTTTATTTTTATTTCATGTGTATTGCTTGCACTTATGTAAATGCACCTGTGTTGTGCAGTGCCCAGGGAGGTCAGAAGAGGGTGTCAGAGCCCCTAGAACTGGAGTTACAGATGGTTTATACCCACCATGTGGGTGCCTGGAATTTAACCTGAGTCCTCTGCAAGATCAACTAGTGCTCTTATCTGCCGAGCCATCTCTCCAGCCCCCAGTATCCGTTATCTTTTAATCTTTATTTTACAGGTGAGAAAGCATTTTGAAAAATGATTCGAAGTTTGTTGCTGGAGACCACTTAGTGATTGGCAGAACTAACTTTAAATAGAATGCTGTTTCCCAGGTACCCTGCTCCCTTTACCTAAACTCACCACCAACTTTATGTGCATGGGAAACTTTTGGAAGAAGCCAACCAATCCCCAGAGCTAAATGGATAGTGATCAGTGCAGCCCCTTAGTGTGGAAGGACAAGAAAACCCCGGCTCAAGAGGCTCATGATGCTTGGACTAAGAAATGAAGCAAGAAGTACAAGCACAATTCATGCTTTTCTACTTCACAAGCACAGTCACACCTTTGTCCAAGGCATGGCAATTGTCCTCCTGTTAGGTGCACCAACTTCCTTCTTCTAGCCTGAACATATAATTTGCACCCTTGAATCTTTAGAGGATGTTCCATTACTCGGGACATCATTTCATCTTTCCTCTTCCTTCTTCAAGGCTTAGTCCAGGTGGCATCCCCTCTCCTGTCTCCCTTCCTAGCCTTGAGCTCACTGGAGTGGAGACAATGCCTTCCTGTCCTTGCCTGGGTGCTCTACACTAGAACAGGAATCAGCACTAGTAGGAATCAGTTCATGATGAATGGCTATCTGATAGTACCAATGTTAGTCTATATCTTGGTCTCTAGCTAGCACATGATTAAAATGAAATAAGCAACACACTGTGCTATTTGTCATGTGTTTTGGAGAAATGCTATTGCTTACTTTAATTGAAAAGTGAAAGTTAAAGATGCATGCAACCTATTTTCTTTTGAAGGAAAATTTGTCTTGCTGTTTTATGGAAGTGGGTAAAATATGCCCATAAAGCAATCTGGTTTTTGAATAGTAAATGTTACAGAGAAATTTCAGTGAAACAACTCTTTGTGTTTTTATTACCCAACTCTGTAAAGATAACTGGGGAGACCAGAGAGACGGGTGAAAAGAGTGGTTCCCAAGGCTATAGAGGGAAACAAAAGAGCTGAACAGGATTTAGCATTAGGAAAATTTATGCTAATCTCAAAAGCACCTTAACCTAGTTAATCTAAAATCTGCAATATAATGAGGTTAAGAAATCCTGGGAGAGTTTATGGAAAAACACAAATTTTAATTAATAATTTAAAGGAAAATAATATATAGTTATAATAATGATTTGGGATTTATTGCTTGGGTAAAGTATCGCCCAAAGTGTTTGTGTGTGTGTGTGTGTGTGTGTGTGTGTGTGTGTGTATATGTACATATATGCAGGTGCATATGTGCATGCTTGCAGAGGCCAGGGGAAGATGCCACATGTCTTCCTCTTTGCTCTCTGTCTTATTCATTTGAGACAGGATTTCCTCAGGGACCCAGAAGCTCAGTGTTTTGACTAGGCTGGCTGACTACAGAACTCTGAAGACTTTCTCCACCCTCTAACATTGGACTTACAGGCATGAGCAACCAAGCCTGGCTTTGAACCCAGGTCCCAATACTTACATAGCAAGTATCCTTACCCACTGAGCCATCTCCTCAGCTGCAATCATGCTATTTCATGTTTATTTTTATTTTTTTTTATTATTTTTTAATTTTATTTATTTATTTATGTGTGTGAATGTATTGTCTGCATGGAGGTTTGTGCACCGGTGTCGTGCAATGCCGCGGAGGTCAGAAGAGGGCGTCGGATTCCCCTGGAACTGAGTATTCTTCCGCTGGAATACGGCAGTTGCAGCACGGTTCTCAGCTCCCGCCCATGTGGGTGCTGGGCGCATCGAACCCCGGGTCCTTCAGCAAGAGCACGTCGCGCTGCTCTTAACCGTCTAACACTATCTCTCCCAAGCCAACTTGTCATGCTAGTGGTTCAAAACAGAAGTTTTTATTATTTGTTTTTGTTTCATGAGCATGAGTGCTATCTTACTGTATGTATGTATGTATGTATGGTATGCATGCATGTATGTGCACCACCTGTGTGCCTGGTGCCCTCAGAGGCCAGAAGAGGGATCAGATCATGGAACTGGATTATAGGCAGTTGAGTGTGTGCTGGAACTGAACCTGCATTCTCTGCAAGAGTAGAAAGTGCTTTTAACTGAACCATCTCTCTAGCCATGCACAAGCAATGCTGACTTCTCTCTCCTCCTCCTCCTCCTCCTCCTCCTCCTCCTCCTCCTCCTCCTCCTCCCCCTTCTTTCTTCTTCGGCAGGGACTTACTATTAGCCCTCCGGTCTAGAACCATGGTTGCTAAGAGCTTTGGACCATGAAAGGGCCCAAGAAAGAGAAGAAAGAAATAAGGAAAAAATAAGGAAGGTAAACAGGAATCTGCCCTTTACCCTTTTTTACTGGAACATTGAAATCCTTGAGGCCAAACTGTCCCATTCTTGTGATTCTTTGTCTTGTGATATTTGCAAAGCATGTTGTGACCACTTGCTTATTATTCCATGGTATACCACTGCTCTGTTTGCTTAAAATTGCATATGAGTAGACTATAGATTGCCCCAAAACTTGAACTGGGGGCTGTCACTATTACAGTCCTAAGTGTTAGCCATGTGCATGAAATAACTCTTCCCCGTTTACCTGGACCAGCTGTTGGTCTCTTGCTTTCAGAAGTTCCCACAACAGGTAGACCAGGCTACGGCACTCTAACAGACGAGATTCATCTATCTCTGGCTTCTGAGGGCTGGGGTTATACTTAATGTCGCCCCATGCCTGGATCTGAAAAGGTGCTTCTTATTGATGCACCTGTGTCCTGTTTTTGTGGTTGTCCTTATACATTTATATATTCCATATATAGTTATATATATATATCTATAAGTACATATACAGTGAATACATTGATCACAATGAATCACTGATAGCACTTTTCAAGGGAAATATTATTTCCTTATGGAAAAAAACTCTTTAGAGGGGATGAACCAATTAAGGTTTAAACTGTCAGTCAGAGTTCATAGACTTGGAAATGATGATCCAAGTCTGCCATAATACAGGTTAGGATAAAACAGAGAGAGTTAGAACAAATCAATCCCTCTACTTGTTAATTTATATCTTTGCCTAATCAACTAAGAAAATAAGCTGCCAACATCTGGACACTTGAATGTTACATATTTATGTTTCTCATGGCTCCTTGGCAGGAAAGAGTGGGCAACAGTCATCAATCAATCCAGGCACATGGTACCAAATAGGCCTTCTCTAAAAGCCGAAGTAGCTCTGTGCAATTATCTCTTCCTTTTGTAGGGCACATCTATTTAGACTTTAAGTGGAAAGAAGAGGATGAGAGTAAAATTTCAGAATTGGGAAGGTTTTCAAAACAATTTGCAAACTACTATTTATTGAGTGCTCATTATATTTAGTTCCTGGAAAAGAGATTACAGGAATTATTTTATTGTCTCTCAGAAAAACCCTGTGATCTCAATATTGTCAGTACCAGCCTTACAGATGAGAAACCTGTGGGTTAAAGAAGTAAACTTTGTGTTGGCATAGTGGGGCACACGGCAACTCATAAGTGCCATGGAGCACTAGGCCGCAGGCTAGTGAGTGATCATCGTGTGAGTTCCAGATTAGCCTGGCCTGCATAGTGCATTCTAGGCCAGCTGGGGTCACAAAGTAAGACCCTGTCTTAAAAAATATGTAAAATTGGGACTGGAGAGATGGGTCAGTTGGTAAGGTTCCTGAACTTGCATTAAAAAGCCAGGCATGGGGCTGGAGAGATGGCCTAGCAGTTAAGAGCACCGACTGCTCTTGCAGAGGACCGGGTTTCGATCCCCAGCACCCACATGGCGACTGAGAACCGTCTTTGACTCCAGTTCCAGGGGAATCCGACACCCTCTTCTGACCTCCATGGCACTGCACGACACGGTGCACCAATCTACACGCAGACAGTACATTCATACACATAAAAAATAAATAATTTTTTTTTGGTCTTTTCGAGACAGGGTCTCCCTGTAGCCCCAGCTGTCCTGGAACTCACTCTGTAGACCAGGCTGGCCTTGAACTCACAAAGATCTGCCTGCCTCTGCCTCCCAAGTGCTAGGATTAAAGGTGTGCACCACCATGCCCAGCATAAAATTTTAAAAAATCAAAAAAATAAAAGAAAATTTGAAAGAGTAAAAAAAAAAAAAGCCAGGCATGGTGGCACATGTCTGTAACCCCAGAGGGAGGGCGTGCAGATAGGTCATGGAACCTGAAGCTCGTGCCATTGGCCATCCAGCCTGGCTGAGTCAGCGAGACCGAGGATCAGCGGGAGATCCTCTCTCAAAAAACAAAGGTGGAGAGCAGTTGAGGTAAGACGCCTGGCATGACTGTCGCTTCCACATACGCCTGCACACTTGTGCACACATACACACCCACACTCCCCCAACACACACAAAGAAGAAACGCTCCCAAAGTTTCAAGATGTTAAATGATACAGCTCAAATTAGGGCCCAGGTTAGACTGTCATTTCCTTTGACCATGGACGCTTCATTATTAGACACTGCTTTGCATTTGAATTTCTCCTACAAAAATCCTACCAGATGATCTGAGCCATGTTTGAATATTCTAATGATCTTGGGAGCCCTCTATGATCAGAGATGGTGCGTATTTTCTCTGAAATTATCCTGAACATGTATCTTAAATGGCTTTAATAGCTGCTCATTATTCATGGCCACTAGTATTTGTTGGATGAACAGACTCCTCTGAAAGAGCTTATGGGCATATTAAACTATTATTAGCAAAGAGCTTGAGAGAGTCTGTGTAACTATACAATTCTTCTGCCCCATTTAAAACATAGCTATTAACACACACACACACACACACACACACACACACACACACATATTAAAAAAAAAACATAAAAGGAAAGAATGAGCCAAGCACACACTTTAGAGCACTTGGTGGCTTGCTCCAGACAGCTTCCCTCCAGGGCCATGCTTGGCCAGTAGATGTACTTCTACCCTGGCTCTCATTTTCCATCCATCTCTCCATCTCTCCCTCACCCTTTTCCATCTTCCTCTTCATCTTTCCCCAATGGATGCTAGAGAAACTGTAGCATTTCACAAACCTCAACCACTGCCGAATCCCACAAGCCAGTTAGCTCTTAAAAATATTTCTCAAATATATGAACGAGTCAATAACTAAAGCACCTATTTTTACCCCAAACATCTTTGTTTTTTCCTAGACTTGAGAAGTCTCACGGCAGCATAAATGGTTGTTGTAAGCCACATTATTGGATATCATGAGTATGTGGGGTAGGGGTGCAGGAAAGAATACTTGCTTTGATGGATGCCGTCCATTAGTTTTAAGCTTGGCTTTATTGATTTATTGATTGACTGAATGAATGACTGACTGATTGATTGATTGCTATAGGGTCTCACTATGTAGCCCCAGCTGTCCTAGAACTCACTATGTAGACCATCCCTAGGCTGGCCTTGATGGCATAGCCATCCACCTGCCTCTGCCTCTTGAGTGCTGGAATTAAAGGCTTGAGCCACCACCCCCAGCTTGTATTTCTTTTTAATTACTTGGAAGTTGCTTGTGTTCTAGCTAATTTTCTTCATTGTCTCCTTGATGAGTAGCACTAATGTGATGCTTAGGACTCTAATCTTGTATTAGCCTTCCAGAAAACCTCCAAAACACTAAGGAGCACAGATGAAGTGAAAATATGGAGAATCGCACCTTTCTTGAAAGCAGCTCACAGTCCTGTACATATGGCTTTGCATTCAGGGAGCGGCATAATGAGATTTTCCCCAGTATAAATCACAAAGCTTCTACTTTGTAAAAATGCCATGTGCAGGAGCAGGTGCAGAGTGACTAATGGAATTCCAGCTCTAGAAACCATTCTGTGGGGTTCAGGTTTACTCCTGCTGCTTCTTTGCTACTCAGAACCAGTTCAGGGAAGAACTGGGAAACAAAAGACTAGCACCTTGTACCCAAATGTAAATGGACTCATTCGTCCTCTCTTTTTGAACCATCCTCTCCTGGTTTGGGAATGAGGTAGCTAGAGTTCCTTTAATGAATCCTGTCCAGTTATGCACAGAAGTATTTTTTCAGGCAGAATTAGACATCTGCTGTGAGCTAGCAATGCCAGCATCTGCTATAGAGATGGAAAAAGCAACTCAATACCTCAAATTTCAAAAAGGCTGGAGCCACCCTACCTCACCAGGGATTGTAGGGAAAACACATTTAGCCTGTTCTTACCCCACCTGCCTACAAAGGATAGCTGGGCTGGTAGAGTACGCACATGCCAGGTCAGTATTGTCTCAGGGTCTTTCCTTCTTAAACAGAGAGAATTTCCAAAGACAGGGGAGTATGGGCTTTGTTGTAGGTTGCACCAAAAGTAGGCAACTAAATAAATGAATGAATGGACCAGTGAATGAGAGAATAAAGCCTCCCTCTCACCCTGGAAATGCAACAGATAGAACAGAAGACAGACAAAGCTAAGCGGCCATGTCACCTGCTGTGCTTATTTGGAGCAGTGTTGAAGGTAAAGAAAGGTAAGGTACCTAAATTGTCACTATAACACAGCCTGGGCGCTAATGCCTTCATCTATCAGCACTCTCAACCCTCATTATGCTAGCCTCATTTGACTGGGGAAGGGATGGGGGTGGGGGTAGGGCTGCTCTCCACAATGTTTCCAGAGAATTCTGACCCTTAAGCAGATTCTCCAGGTCGGGGAATCATAGACCATTTCTCTTCAGTCTGGACGTATCCTGGGCAAGAGGGAAGAGTAGTGGCCAAGGTGGGAAAAGAGAGCCATAGGCACACAGACCTTCCAGTGCGTTTGCATCTGATGGTTTCACTCTGGTGATAACGCACAGAGGGGCGCCGGGGGACCAGGAGAAGGCAGAGCAGACTGGGGGCCGGTGTGCTAGGGTCTCGGGCTCTGCAGTGGCAGAACAGGCTCTTCACCCAACAATCCTTGAAGTCCCTCTACATGGGACTTGGAGAGACAATGATCACAGTAGGCTTGCCTTCTAGCTGTGCTGCTTACAACCCACAGCCCCGAGCCACTCCCCTCCCTGGAGGGCTGCAGTCTCACTACCCGGTTGAAAACTGTTTCCGCTTCTACTTCCGTATAGGTATTCTCTTCAGGCGCCAGCATCCTTCCGAAGCCACGCCTCTGCGAATACCGGTTCCAAGTCACGCAGATATACGGTGAGTCGTGTTTCTATAGAAGTCTGTTTCTGCCGGGCGTGGTGGCGCACGCCTTTAATCCTAGCACTTGGGAGGCAGAGAAGGCGGATCTTTGTGAGTTCAAGGCCAGCCTGGTCTACAAGGTGAGTTCCAGGACAGCTGGGGCTACAGGGAGACCCTGTCTCGAAAAGACCAAAAAAAAAAAAAAAAAAAAAAAAAAAAGAAGTCCGTTTCTATGACATTATCATGTGTGCTTTTTTAAAACAATAATCCTGCACTATTAAAACAATTCTCACCTTAGAGCTGGGCACCAGCTCCTCCTCCCACACTTTTTAGTAATTTTAGGTAATGTTTCTACTATTTCGTTCCATATTTTTTTGTTGTTGTTGTTCTTTTTGAGATAGGGTCTCCCTGTAGCCCCAGCTGTCCTGGAACTCACTCTGTAGACCAGGCTGGCCTTGAACTCACAAAGATCCGCCTGCCTCTGCCTCCCAAGTGCTTAGGATTAAAGGCCTGTTGCGCCACCACACCCAGCTCGTTCCATATTTTGTATACAATAGGATTCCCTCTTTCTTTCTTCTTTCTTCTTTCTTCTTCTTTCTTTTCTTTCTTCTTCTTTTTTTCTTCTTTCTTTCTTTCTTTTTTCTCTTTCTCTTTCTCTCTCTCTCTCTCTCTTTTCTTTCTTTCTTTCTTCTTTCTCCTTTGTTTTTTTTTTTTTTTTTTAATTAGGATTTCTTCTTTCTTTCTTTTCTTCTTTTTCTTTTTCTCCTTTCTTCTCTCCATATCCCTTTTTTGGAGACAGGGTCTCCCTGTAGTTCCCAACTGTTCCAGAACTCACTCTGTAGACCAGGCTGGCCTTGAACTCACAAAGATCTGCCTGCCTCTGCCTCCTGAGTGCTAGGATTAAAGGCGTGCGCCACCGTGCCTGGCTTTAGATTGTGATTTTTTTAAAAAATATTTTATTTGCTATTTTTACTTTATGTGTATGTGTATTGTAGCTAAAATTCCCTCTTTGAGGCACGAGTGATGTCCATCCCCCTACTCCCTTGGTCCCTGTATTAGGCACTTTTCTGTTGCTGTGATAAAACCACCATAACCAAGGGAACTTATAACAGGAAGAGTTTATTTGAGCTTACAATTGATGGTTCCAGGGAATTAGAGTCCATTGTGGAGGGAGGCATGGTGGCTGGGGCTGGAGCAGAAAGCCAAGGTTCACGTGTTCCAATGAGCACAGGAAGTCAAGAGAGAGCAACTGGAGCCTGAAAGGCTTGTTGAACTCTCTAAGCCCAGCCCCCAGTGACATATTTCTTTCAGCATGGCCACACCTTCTAAGATCTCCCAAAACAGTGCCACCAACTGGGAACAAAATGTCTGAATACTTGAAGTCTATGGGGTCATTCTCATTCAAACCACCACATTCCACTCCCTGGCCCCCATAGGCTCATGACCATATAAAATGCAAAATGCATTTAGTCCAACCTTAAAAGTCCCCATAGTCTTTACCAGTCTCAATTCTATTCAAAAGTCTACAGTTCAAAGTCTCTTCTGAGACCCAGGCCAATCTCTTAACTGTAAGCTCCTGTAAAATCAAAAAACAAATTACATACTCCCAATGTACAGTGGAACTGAATACACATTCCCATTCCAAAAGGAGGAATAGAGGCATGTGAAGGAAATACATGGACCAAAACAAGACCAAAACCAGCAGGGCAAACACCAAGTCCAGTATCTTTATGTATGACTTTCTGGACTTTACTTCCAAAGGGCTTAGAGGCTCAGCTCTTCCAGCTTTTGTGCAACATACATTCTCTTCCTAGGCTGGTACCACTCCATGTATGCAGTTCTCCTCGGCAAATATCTCACAGCTCTGGCCTCTAGAATGTCTTCTTGGGGTCTCCACTGCCAACTAGGCTTCAGAGCTTCATGCAATGGTATGCAGGGACACCCCTGCTGCACTTTGCCTGGCCTCAGCAGCTCTCCGAAACCACAGAGGAAGAACTGATGACCCCTTTACTCTTGCATCCTTCATGCCTCTAAAGCCAGCACCACGTGAATGAAACTGCTGAGAGTTTGGCTGCAAGTTCGGGAAAGACCCTAGCCTACTTCAACCACATTTGCAACTTTTCTCTGCTCTTTTTGTAGTTTCCTTTCAAAAGTTGGGGGCTTAGCTGGGTGTGGTCTTGCCCTGAAGGTACTGTTTCTATTGTTTACTTGTAAATATCTAGTGTCCCGCGCAGTAGTCTCGCTGGCAAGAACTTCACGCAGACAACAGGATTCTTCTGCAGCAAACTTTATTGTGTACAGCTCTCTTGTGAGAAGGCCCGAAATGGGGAGAGAGCACTGCTTATATAACAGTCTAGAGGGCTTGTGCATGCTCTGGATTGGTGCACCATTCCGATGCCTCATTTGCATACCAAAAGGTGGGGCTCGAACATCCTGTGGTTAATGAGCATCTGTTTATCTTATGAGGAGGAAGTAAGGAGGGGAAGGGCAGGATGAAGATAAGCCTGGAATGTCCTGTGGGCTGGAACATCCTGAGGCTTATCTTACGTGGAGGAAGTAAAGTGAAACTAGCCTTCCTTGCTCGATGGGCGGGGGTGAGTTCACGAAACTCTAGCACAGGCTTTCTTTAATGAAGCAGGCTACCAACAATCTAGGCCTATCCTTAATCACTTTAATCTCACTCTTTCCATTGTTTACTTGTAAACATCTAGACCTCTCCTTAATCACTTTAATCTTTTTTTTTCACTTTAATCTTGTCAAAGGGATCCTCTCCTTCACCTGCCTTGGCTCCAACATTAATCTCCCTAGTGCACTTTTCCAATACAAACTGTACATTCTACATTTCTTTCTTCCCCATTTGCTCATTTTCACTGTAGATCTGTATAATATTCACCATTAATAGCCACGCCACCATTTCTACATTAGGCTGTCTTGAAATATCCTCTGCCAAAGAAATTAGTACATTGCTTTTCTTCAACAAGCATTTGAGCTGTGGGCAAACTGTAGCCAGACTCTTTGCCAAAATATCCCAGTTGCTGCTTAAGTCTTTACTTTCCTTTAGAAATATATTTTGCTCAGTGGCAACGCTTTCTTTTAGGCTTTTACTAGAATGGCCCATTAAGCTCTGCTTACAGCAGTCAACAGCTTTTCTACCCCAAAGTTCCAAAGTCTTCCACATTTCTCCAAACACTCACATGGTCAGGTTCTTCACAGCCAGCAGCCCACTCTCTGGTACCAAATACTGTATTAGTCACTTTTCTGTTACTGTAATAAAACCACCATGACCAAGGGAACTTACAAAATGAAGAGTTTATTTGAGGTTACAATTGACAGTTCCAGGGAATTAGAGTCCATTGTGGAGGGAGGCATGGACCAGGGCTGGAGCCGGCCAGGGCATGGAGGTTCACATCTTCCAATGACAGGAAGTCAAGAGAGAGTAACTGGAGCCTGCAAGGCTTGTTGAACTCACTAAGCCCACCCCCCACTGACATACTTCCTCCAGCATGGCCACGCCTCCTAAGATCTCCCAAAACAGTGCCACCAACTGGGAACAAAAATGTCTGAATACTTGAAGTCTATGGGGGTCATTCTCATTCAAACCACCACAGTCCCTAAGACAAACCTAGATATAATTTTGTCAAACTGCAATTTGGAAAAATGGTGAGTTTATTGGGGTTACTTACAGAGCAGTGGGTGAGGGCTTCCTTATAGGAATGTGGGTGCTCCCCCATAGGGCCACGATGGAAAGCCTCCATCCAGGCTTGGATCATGACTTTCCAGCAGCCAGGCACAATGGTGAGAGAGCCTCCTAATGACTTCCTACACTAATATACTCTTAGCTGCAGACAGTTGTTAGCTGCCATGTGGATGCTGGGAATCAAACCCAGGTCTTCTGCAAGAGCAGAGCCCTCTCTCCAGTCCCTGCTTTTGAAGTTTTAAGTCCCTTTCTTTCTTTCTTTCTTTCTTTCTTTCTTTCTTTCTTTCTTTCTTTCTTTCTTTCTTTCTTTCTTTCTTTCTTTCTTTCTCTTTCTACTTCCCCTTCAACTTTATCTTTATATCATTGCCATTATTCTCTTTAGAATGCCCTGGCTCCATTTTTTTCCAAGGAGCCTGACTTAGTTTGCTTTCTGTTGCTGTGATGAACATCATAAACAAAAGCAACTTGGGGAGGAAAGGGTTTATTTCACGTTGCAGTTTATAGTCCATCACTGAGAAAAGCTAAGGCAGGAACTCAGGGCAGGAACCTGGAGCAGAAACTGAAACAGAGACCATGGAGGAATGCCGCTTACTGGATCTGTCTCCTTCTGACTCAGGCAACCTTATCCAGCCCAGACCTACTCCCCAGGGATGGTGCAGCCCACAGTGGGCTGAGCCTCCTGTATCAACTGGCAATAAAGAAAATGCCTCGCAGACATGTTCACCGGCAGTCCAAAGGAGGAATTTATTTCCTCAACTGAGGGTCCCTCTCCCCAGATGTCTCTAGTTTGTGCCAAGTTGACAAAAACTAACCAGTACAGTCAATTCTTAATTTTTTTTCTTCTCAAATCCAGTTTTATTAAAGTTGGTTGGCAATTTTGAAAAATCTTTTTTTGAATTTTTTTTTTTTTTTTTTTTTTTTTGGTATTTTTGAGACAGGGTCTCCCTTTTCAGTTCCAGCTGGCCTGGAGCTCACTATGTAAACCAGGTTGGCCTTGAACTCACAGAGATGCTCCTGCCTCTGCCTCCTGATTGCTCAAACTAAAGCATGAGCCATCACACCCAGCAATCAATTCTTAATTTTAAAAATTATTTGCTTATGAAGATGCTAAGAACTCCAACCATTAGGTCCCATCTACTTTTTTCTTAACAATCTTTTGTGCAGTGATTGTCCACTCCCAACTTAGATGACCTCTTTACTCTAATAAGTAGGTTTTCTATTTTTCATTTATGATAAACAATAGTATTTCTAAACTTTCTATGACCATTTAGCAAGAACCTCCTTTTCTCCACTTTCTAATTTGATCAACTTAGGTTTCCCCAGGTGTGGGAAGATCCAGTTTGAATTAGAGGCTAGTTCTCAGCTAGCACCCCTCAGGGCACCATGTGGGAGTCATGGGATTTCTCTGACCCCACCCCGTGACGCTAGGCAGAGCAGCAGTATGCAGTGGCATGGAACTGGTGGTCTGTGATTGGCTCTGGGAGCTGACGTCATTTTGTTTATAAAAGCAAACTGTAGCAGGCAATAAAGCGCATTCTACACTACCATCATTACACATAATTCCCACCTGTTATTTCTACCCAAATACAGGCTGAAGCGGGCCTGACTTTTGAGTGACCAGTGGGTTGGATGGCAGTCCATCAGACCACCAACCTGAGTAGCTGGTGTGGGGCTGGAAGGAGCTCTATCAGATCACCAGCTCTGAAGTGAATTGTGAGTGAATGTAGGCTGAAGATAGGCCATCAGCCATCAGCCTGAAACTCCTGTCCAGAGGCCAGTGGGCTTTGGGCAGGTGGAAAGCACAGCCAAGATGGGAAATGTTCCATTGTCCCAGGCTAAGGACCTGAGTTGGAAGGACCTCTCAGGTCGGGTTATGGTAACCAACTGGCCTCTGTGCAGAAGGGTCAGCTTCCTACTGTGCCCCCTTCCCTTAGCAGGACTGCACTGTACCTGTTCATAGCAAGAGAAGCTCCCACACCCAGGAGTGTCCTCAAAAGCCATCAGCCTTTACTAAAGATATCCATTTTTTGTATTCAAGTTTTTGCAATAAAGTCCAGGCTGGCCCTGAACTTGATACCCCCAACCTCCTGAGTGCTAATTATAGGCACGTGGTACCATATTTGGTATTAATAATATCTTTAATAGTCAGAATATTAAACTAACTCTCTGCTCAAAACCTGGTACTCAGTCTAAATCCATACCCACATGTTTGGGTTTTCAGTACAGTCATATGCTACTTCCAGAACAACAACATTAATGCTCCAAGTTTACCCCCAAGCTCAGTGACTTAAAATAAAAATAAACATTATGATTTTTCTGGAGGTCTAGAATTCTGGAGTGGCTTAGGCAAGTGGTTCTGGCTTGTAGTCAAAGTATTGTCTGGGGACTGACACCATCTGAAATTTTGACATGGGTTAGAGAATTTATGTCTCCAATGGTCCACTCACATGACTGACAAGTCACGCTGGCTTTTGGCTAATTCTTGGTCCTAAGCCTGCTGAAGTGTCAGTGGAAGGTAGCTTTCTCCAGAACAAATTGATTTAAGAGAGCAACCCAAAAGCCTCAGTGCCTTTTACAATCTAATAATGAGACTCATACACAATCATTTCCACAGAATACTAGTTGTTGCCTGGCCAGCCTTACTGAATTTGGGACGGGATTATACAAGGGCTTGAAAACCAGAAAAGTGGTAAACTCAAGGGCTATTTGAGAGGCTGGCTATCAGCATGTTTTTCTTGTTTGTTTGTTTTTTCCCCCTGTAACTAATAATTACCATAGATTAAGCTGGATTTTCTCTCTGATACTTCAGTAGCTTTTCAATATCTAGGAATTATTTTTTCAAGTGCTGGAAAAAAAATCAGATTCTGTTCACTTGCATTGTTTGCTTCCTGTCCATGTCCCTTCATCTTTCTGGTCCATCTAGGCTGGTGCCTTTCTAAGTCTTTTGCCCAGCTGCGCTCTAGACTTTCCTTCACCATTCTTTTGAATTCTGATGCTTGTTTTCTATATTCCACCTGATGTGGTTTGAATATGAAATGTCTCCTGCAGACGCATTTGTTTGAATACTTGATGCCCAGCTGGTATAGCCATTTTGGAAAGTTGTAGAACTTTTAAGAAGTGGGACTTTCTTGGAGGAAGTGAATCATTGCAGGGATGGGCCTTGAGATTTGGTAGCCCAGCCCCACTTCCTGTTCTCTCTCTCTGCTTCCTGACTTCTATTGCAGTGTGACCAGCTGGCCTTCCTATTCCTGTGGGAATGCCTTCTCTGACATGATAGACAGAATTTAGCCAGGTGTGGTGGCACATGTTTTTAATCACAGCACTTGGAAAGCAGAAGCAGCTGGATCTTTGTGAGTTAAAACCCAGCCTGGTCTACATAGTGAATTCCAGGACAGCTGGGGCTACAGGGAGACCCTGTCTCAAAAAGACCAAAAAAAAAAAAAAAAAGATGGACAGAATTCTTAAGTTGCTTAAGTTGCTTATGCTTATGTATTTTACCACAGTACATATGGAGTTTGCCAGTTTGTAGGCTCCCTTGAAGGGTGTCAAGTGATAATCAAGTATTTTTTTTTCCTACTAGTAGACTCAGTTTTCCTTGTGGTATGATTATTTGCCTAGGGCCTTTTAGAGTCTCTAAAGAACAATCCTCCGCTGCCCCAGTCCCTAGAAGGGGCAGGGTATGACAGGCCTGCAGGCCTCACATCTCACTTTGGTAGGTCTTGAATCCCTCTGCTCTCAGGACCAAGCCCATTCCTCTCTTTGAGACACAGTCTTTCACTCTGGCCCAGGCTTGCCTACTATGTACGTAGACCAAGCTTGCCTTGAACTTGAAACAATCTTCTTGCCTCAGTCTCCTGAATGCTGGGATAACAGGCATGAGTTACCACACATGGACACTAGGTCTCTTTAGTTCCTAGCCAGGCCTTGTTCCTCCAATTTGGAGTTCTGTTTCTTCAGAAAACAAGAAAACTTCCCTACTTTCCAGGCAGGGCTGGTTACCTGATTCCTCATTCAAGAGCTCATCTTGGGGCCTTGCAAAGGACATTCTTGTTTGTCATCCCCCACCCTCACCTGGACTCCTTTGCAATCTACCTTCTTCTGAGCTAAACCACCCCTTACCCCCGCCGTTTACTTTTTGTCTTTGTCCTATGTATAGAAATATTTTGGCTTCCGATGTTCTCTTCTCCATTTCTATCCTTCTTAAATTTTGTATTTTAAAGTGAGGGCTTTAGAAGGGAAAAGAAGATAAATATTTTTATCTGTTTTCCTATGTATAACTGTTAGGTCCAAGTAAAACCTTTCAACTTATAAAACAAAGGAATAACATTAAAAACTCCAAACAAAAAAGAAAGTTGTTCTACAGTCACTCCAGACAAGGGGTAAAAACTATCAGTGTTGCTTGAAGTGACCATGACCTTTTAAGCCCAGTTGTCTGGAAGATGAATCTTTATACCTCCACTGAACAGGAAAACTGCATCCCTTTCCCAGAACCCGGCTCACGTCCAGACAACGAAGCAGAATTGCCAGCTGGGATTCTGTGGCCAAGGGAAGCAGATGGCTTTCAAGAACTGATTAATCACTTTCTTCTTTCACTTAGGTTTCCAACTGTGGTTCATGCTCTCCTCCCTGGCATGGAGCCATTTCTTCTCGATTCTTTCCTTCCTGGTAAAAACGTCAGAAACACTCCTATGTTTTACTAAACTTCTCTTCATGTTACTGGTCAACATTGCCTTTTATTTATGTTGTATCCACCATTAGGCTGTGACTGTCATCTACTACGGAATGAAACCAGCTTCTTCATTTGTATTTTAAAGTGAGGGCTTTAGAAGGGAAAAGAAGATAAATATTTTTATCTGTTTTCCTATGTATAACTGTTAGGTCCAAGTAAAACCTTTTAACTTATAAAACAAAGGAATAACATTAAAAACTTGACCTTTAGTTGTATGCCATAAACAAGCAGAAGAAAGTTTAACCCTTGGAAACTTCAGGGTGCAAAGAAGTCTCTCTAGACATCTTACAGTTGGACCCACCAGAGAAGCCACTTCTGGGGTTTTTAGCTCACTGTTTCAAAGTCACATGGCCCATTGTGAAACAAAATGGAGTTGTTGACATTGAAGTATTGGAGTCTTACAAAGGGTTGGCCAATTTTGTTAGCACTGAACCCATCCTCCAGGAGGTTTTGGTTAAGAAGCTGCTGTAAAGAATGCCCCTGAGGTAGAAGAGACAGTGCAGTGCCATCATTATCAAAGAACAAAAACTATGGACACCTGGGTGCAGGTCCTGGCCTTGGCTAAGCTCCTGCTCTCCTTGGTAGGGAGACCATATATTTGTCAACCATGTTAAGACACAAAATAGTAAGGAGGAAGCTATTAATAACTATGTCAGGACGAGAGACATAAATTGAGATGCTGAGGACAAACCGGTCACTTAACACATTAGTCAAATGAGAGACTGGAGCAGACAACTCGGAGGTCCCTTTCAGATTTATGATGCTATAATTCCTGAGCATAGGACAAGTGCAGAGTGTGCCCTCAGTCCAAGTGCAGCAGGATGGTCAGTGAGACAGTGTTTCCAGTCTGAGAAGCTGATACTTGAAGTATGCCCAGTTCAGAAGCTGAGCTTTGATGACACACAAGGCAAGAGGCCAAGAAACGAAACCAATAGGAGCATGTGACCCAGTCAAAGGCATGGGTCAACAGAGACAGATCCGCAGTGAGGACTTGTCAGAAGCAGTTGCTATTACCACCAGAGCCCCAAGGACAGATGTGAATGCAATTGCTATTTACACATACTTCCTGGTCATATTCCAATATGGCAGCCTGAGATATTGATGCAGACTTCTTTAATCTTCCAGTATGTCACACAAACAATCTGTGTGATCATTTCCTTGGTGACTTTCTGCCATGTGGCAAAATAAGAGAAAAGGGTGTTACCTTAATCCAATGCTGTGGTTAATGACAAATTCGTATATAAATCATATCATAGAAATTACCAAATTTCTAAAAGTCAAAGTGAATAAAATTTCACTACCACTTCCAACAAAACCCTGATAATTTTATATTTCATGCATGTGGAGCTCTGCACTGTTTTTAATTTTTTAAAAATTTATTAGTATTTTTTTGTGTGTATGGGTGTACTGTCTGCATGTAGGTTGGTGCACCTGTGTCATGCCGCAGAGGTCAAAAGAGGGGGTCGAATTCCCCTGGAACTGGAGTTAAGACTGTTTTTAGCTGCCATTTAGGCGCTGGGAATCGAACCTGGGTCCTCTGCAAGAGCAGCTGGCTTTCCCAACCGCTGAGCCATCTCTCCAGCCCCCTGCACTTATTCAGCTATGAAACATCAGTGTGGTAGAAGTGATGCTAACAAGTTTTGTTGAACATGGAAGAAACGCGTTCAGGATAGTTTGGCTTGGATGGCCTTTTTCTACTGTACTGTGTGTTGGTGAGACCCAGCTCCTTTGTGGGTGAGACATCACTAAGTCAGTACTTTATAATTTCAGGGGAGTGTGCTGAAATCACTTGTTTGTGAAGCTTTAGGCACAAAGTGAGATAGTAAACGAAGCAAGGAAAGAGTAATTCAGAGAGGCTGGAAGAGGAAGGAGAGGGTAAAGAAGAGGGGGATGCAACAGATTGAAAGAGGACAGAAAGAAAGAGGAAGGGGAGACTGTGTGGCAGGATGAAATGAGATGCATGGGTGTGCATCCAGGAGAAAATAATGAAAATCCTACGATAGAATTTTTAGTTACAGTCTCGAAAAGTCTTGTGCTGGAACACAGGAAATGGCGGGACCAACATCAGCGAAGCGTTCTGAAGAACAGTGTCCAGTTCATTTCACGTAGGTTTAAACTCTTGCTGTTTGGAAGGAAACTGCTCACTGAGGCTTTAGGGGAGTCATCACGTGGATGGTCCTTGATGGAAAGCTTCCCGCCACCACCCGGGGATGAAGCTAGCAGCTCATGAGCAGCTTGGCTTCCGTCGCTGGGGCGGGATCAGTGATCGTCAGTACCCACGCCTCACTGTGTCCTCTGTGCACTGAGATGTGCACGTGTGTAGCCCAGGGTTGGAATTCTACTGCTGCTATGCAGTTTCATGGCTAACAGTTACTGTTGTCTGGCAAGAACAACAGTATATTTACATTTAAAAAATATTTTTACTGAGTTTTATGCATTTCACAGTATTGATCTTAATAAAATTCAGACCCTCTCCACTATCTGCACTCCCCATACCCTGTCTCACCAGATTTCATGCGTTCAGCCATATGTAATAAGTCCTATACACTCAACGATTTTTCCCAGATGTTCCTTGGCGCAAGTTCATCAACTGAAGTCTAGTCAGTTTATCTAGTGTCATTCCTTTAAAGAATATCTACTCTGGATGACAAAAATGTGGTACATCTACATAATGGAGTACTATTCAGTGGTAAAGAAAGATAACATCATGAACTTTGCAGGTAAATGGATGGAGCTCAAAGCCATTATGCTAAGTGAAGTAACATAGTCCCAGAAAAACAAACGTGGAGTGGTTTCCCTCATTTGTGGATGCTAACACTAAACCCCCCAGATGAAAGGCAAGCTGAACAACATTGTTGTTATATTTCTGTGTATCTGAAAGTACTATGTTGTTATAATGTAAATCTCACAATGGGCTCTAGAATTCACCCACCACTTATTTTCAGACTCTGTAATTACTGTATATGTATCTGTATTACTGTATATGTATCTGTATTACTGTATATGTATCTGTATCTGTATACATATGTATATGTATATGTATATGTATATGGACAGTATGTATCCATGTTTTAGAGTAATATAAAGTTAATGGAGGAAAGTGTGAATTCCTAAGCAAAAAAGAAAAAAAAAAGACTGAGAGAAAGATACAGGACAGTTATGGCAGAATGCATGATCTGGGGTGGGATGGGGGGAAGGGAAAAGGGAATATGCCTAAACTAAGTTGAAAAATGATGTCTGAGGGCTGGAGAGATGACCTAGCGGTTAAGAGTGCCAACTGCTTTTGCAGAGGACCTGGGTTTGATTCCCAGCACCCACCGGGTGGCTGAGAACCATCTTTAACTCCAGTTCCAGGGGAATCTGAGACCCTCTTCTGACCACCGCGGCATTGCACAACATGGTGCACAAACCTACATGCAGACAGTACATTCATACACATTAAAAAAAAAAAGAAAAAAATGATGTCTGAAATACACAAAACATCAGTAAAAGCACACACAAAAAGAATATCTACTCTTTCTCACTCTGTAGTAATCAGTTGCCAATAGTATGAAGAATCATTTTTAAGAAAGCGTTGGAGAAGGGGTGTCTGTCCCTGAAGGAATGTAGGCGGAGATGTAGCTGAGAGGATATTATCTGGCCTGCATGAGGTGAGCCTGGGGTCTCCAAGAAAAGCTTTGAAAACAAATAGTGATTACTTACTACCCAAGGAACGTTGAGTGTGTGGACTTTTCTACCCTCTACTGTACTTTCCTACTTAGTGATTGGTGAAGATCTCTGCTGGGCCAATGGAATGGTTGAGGACAATGGTGCAGGTTGGGATCTTCAGTCTCAAGTGACAGAGACGGACACTGGAAAGGACCTCTGAAACACAGGACAGATGAAGATGGAATGCCTAAGCCTTGAGGTTCTTCAATATCACACCTTCAAGGTTTGGAAAGAGAATTCTAGGAAAAAGACATAAAGCATGGATATTGGTACTGATCAGTAAATAGGAATCTTCTAGATGAGATGATTGGTATGCTTGGAGACATCACATGCTAAAAATATAAATACATTAAGGAAAGGTGTGGGAAAATCTGTTGACAGTGTCCCAGACTAGTTCATCTACCCATGCTCCTTGCTAAGGGCAAGTGTAGTCTCACAGTTCCACTGCTTAACTAGCCTGGCTTCGTTGTCCTTCTCCCAGGCCCCGACCAACTGGAGTGGGAAGGAACAAGGGCTACTTAATCTAAGGACAGCTAATCATAACCTTAGTTGTTATTATTATTTGTTGGTTGGTTGGTTTGTTGTTTTGGAGACAAGTTCCCTCTCTGTAGCTCAGGCTGGCTATGAATTCAGTCTGTATCCTAGGTTGGCCTCAAACTTACTGAGATCTTTCATCGACCTTCTGAGTACTGAGCAGTCTTGGGCCACCATGCTTGGCTCTTAAATTCATTTAATGCTGCATGGTGCCAGCAGACCACTCTCCCTCAGATACTAATTTGACAGTACTTTATCCCACTTGAGCTCCTTAAAGAAATACTCCAGAGAAAACAAGAAAGAGGGAAGGAAGGAAGGAAGGAAGGAAGGAAGGAAGGAAGGAAGGAAGGAAGGAAGGAAGGGAGGAAGGGGGAAAAAGAATGAATAAGAACGTGTTTGGTGCCTGGGACAGAGCAGGGCCCAACGGAACCAGGAGTCAATGTTCGGTGTCTGCTTTGTGCTGGGACTCTGCTATGTGCTTTCCATGCCATGTTTAACTCTCACAGTTCACTCAACAAGGCAGCAACCACTCAGTTCTATCCTACAGAACAGGAAACTGATCTTAGAGAGATTAATAGCAACCAGACACAGCTAGGTGACTCTCAGCTGTCTCCCATAGGTCCGCATAATCCTGTCCCAACAATTGTCATGCTGCATAGAAGTGACCTCTTCATTTGTCTGACTTGGTCTAGGTTGTGAGCTCTGTGATGACAGAAGCTCTGTGTCATTCATTCATCAACCTGTCTTCTGTCTGTGGGATGAATTGACCAATCATGACCCTGGTTCTTGGAATACCCTGTACTGGGCCTGGAGAGATGACTCAGCAGTTAAGGGCACTGGCTGTTCTTATGGAGGACCCACATGGTGGCTAACAACTGTCTGTAACTCCAATTCCAAGGGATCCAACTCCCTCTTCTGACCTCCACAGGCATTGCATGACATGGGTGTACTTACACACATACAGGCAATACACTCATACACATTAAACAACAACACTAACAGCATGCAGTACTGGCTGCATGTAAATATGGATAGAGGTTTTGCTGTCTTGTTAAAAAATGATGTGTTCACTGGTAAGTGGGTTTTGTCTATTCCATTTCTTACATGTTGACTCTCTGGAACCACATGTAGTTAGGGTTTGGCTGATTCCACACTGTAGAGGGAAAGCAAGTGATTCTACATTTGGAGAGATGATTTATCATAGAATTGCATAGCATGATGATTTTGAATGCTGTGTTCCTGATTGATTTGACCTTTTCTAGTCTGCAAGAATTTGTGTATCGATGTTTTGGAGGATTTCTAATGCCAAGCCAGTGAATCTCTTCAAGCGCTCTTCTTTTTGAGAATAAATAGCTGTGGTCTCTTCTTGCCTGGCTATTGCTCATGTTTTCTGTACACATTGTAAAGAATAAATGGGCATAATTTCTCTCCAGCTTCCCTCATGCAGACACAACCAACCTTCACTTCTGGCTTAGAATTTGTTGCTTTATAGTTTGCTCTTAAGGAGCCCCTCACCTAGGGTTAACTTCATTTGTTGGGGCTGGAGAAATGGATCACTGGTTAAGAAAACTTGCTGTTCTTCCAGATGACCTGGGTTCAATTCCCAGCACCCACATGGTGGGTAACAATCATCTATAACTCCAGTTCCAGGGGATCCAATGCCATCTTGTGGTCTCTGTGGGCATTGCATGCACATGGCACACTCATACAAATGAAAAAAAAATTTAATTTAATGACATAAATTTATTTATTTTGTTTAAGTTTAATAATTTCTTTTTTAATATATACTTTCTTTTATTTCATTTTTTTAACAACAAGTAATAAGTTATGAGTACAAGCATCCTTCATGTAAAACCAATTTTCAAGCAGTTGTGCCCAAACCCACACAGCCCAGGGCTCCCACCATCCAGCTGGAGGGGCTTGTATGTACAATCAAGTTGATCAAATAAGCATCCAGTCTATATTGCTATAGTTTCACCATTCACCCCAATTGCAGGCCTAACATTCTACCATGCCCCCTCTTCCACAAATTGTTCCCTAGGCTTAGAAAAGGGGCACTGGTGGACAAGAAGCAAAACGGTCTAATTTCTCTGGAGATGTCGTTTGGTACTCTGATCAGTTCTGGCTGTTTCCTTTCATGGGTTGACACTTTGTCCAGGAATAACCTTTCAATCCTACTAATGAAGCACAAGCAATTAGATATATAGGTATTTAAACAGTACTAATTGTTATGGTAGGTTACTTTGGTATAGACACAGATGTTTGGATGGTATGCTAATCCATGAATTACATTTTTCTGTAAAAGATGACAAGGTCTTACTGTGCTTTATAACATCTCCTAACCACTAGAGGATGTAAGCTTGTGGCATCAGCTGTGAGTTATTCCTCCAAGGAGAGAGCTACTAGCCAATTATATTTGGGATATACAGACATATGGCTGCCACTGCTGCACAGTATTTCCAGGCAGGTGAGGTGTAGCTGATGCTGACAGAGGAGTCTTGCTTGACTCAAGAAGACCAATATTTGCTTTATTGGTTTGGTGGCCTTTGGTAACACTCTCTAGCATTCCAGAGACCAACTGTACACTTGCAAATGTGTTCTCAATACATCTTTCCCATGCTTACATCAGGTCTTTGACAGCAGGGCTTTCCATCCTCTCTTCTTGCAGGTATCCCAGTTTATAGCAGGAAGCCTTTACCTTTTGAGGGGGGGGGCTTGGAACTCCCTGGCCCACATCCCCTTGGCAGAATAATCCATTGCTGATTATCAGAGCTCGTCCTGTATATTAATATTTTGCTTAATTGCATAGCTTAAAGAGACTTTAGTATTATATTTGCTTTCTGAATTAGAGAATAAATCCTTTTCAAGTTCCTATGTCTACTTAGTTCAATTAAAGAAAGCAGTTTTTGCGTGTGCGTGGGTGCCACGCCTTTAGTCCTAGCATTGGGAGCGAGGCAGAGGCAGGTCGGATCTTTGTAGTTCAAAGCCAGCCTGGTCATACAGTATGAGATTCCAGGACCGCTGGGGCTACAGGGGAGACCCTGTCTCAAAAAAGACAAAAAACAAAAAAACAAAAAAGGTAAAAGTTTATTGGTTTTATAAGACTATTACCTCTATAACAGTCAACTCTAATTTAAAGTTAGAGAATGACTTCATGTACCACGTATGTTTCTTTTTTACTGAAAAGGAGGTATAAGAGATCTCGTCATCGATTAAAACCTTTGCCAGCCATTTGAAGGAAATTTTCATTAGGACTCATTATAAAACAGTTGTTACAAAATAGGTCCACAGAGATGTTGATGCCTGTGTAGAGTCTGAGGCTTTTTTCCTATTTAATGTTTAGATGGGCCACTTCTCTCCTGTATTTCTTGGTACATTCTACACAATGCAAGGCCTGATCTTTTCTTTCTCAGCCATTAATTGGTGAAGTTTGTGCACCTGTGGGAAATACAAAACTTTCCTCATAGTTAGTTTTTTAGATTAAAAAAATTTTTTTTTACAAAAAGGTTTATATATAACTGTATTCCCCCCTTTTTTATTTTAGGTTTTTATTTCTTGGACCCGATGAATCTCAAGAAGGCAGTTGTGGTTACACATAACCTTAGGCAGGACATCAAGGTGGTAAATTATTAAATTTATCCAAGCTGTTTGGGTGAATGTATGTGTTAATTTGGGAAGTAAACTTAATTCTTAAGTTAACTCAATTATTCCCATACAGGTAAAATAATATGTTAAAGATGATACTCTTATAACCCACAAAATATGAGTAGAGAAATTTTGTATATGTTAATCCCAAAGTAATTTATTATACAGTTTTTAATTTAAACAAAGGCACTACATTAACTTGAAATACTTTTTATTATATATATTTAGTAAAACTGTTGATGGTTGACGGTGCAAGCGATCGAAGGCCACCCGGAACTGTAAGTTCTCCTGATTATGTACTAGACGTATTCTTACCCATGTGGTGCTGGGGATTAACTCATCTGACAACGCGGTCTCTTACCAAACAACCGTTGTATTTTTAAATGTTGTCTTATATATAGACATTTTTATTTTGACTAAGTCCTAAATAACATTAATTGTAGAGAGTTTGGGGCAAATTGAAAACTTGTTGAAACTCACATCAATTAAATATACATTAATCGTAATTATAAACCTGTGTCCCTCTCCCCAAACCCCCCACCCCGTACCAGTCACCATTTCAGTCAGTTTTCTGGTGCAATCTTTCTGTCTGTTGTTGTTCTTTCAATAATGCATCCACTCCAGACGCAGGAATATTTCACATGGGTTATTGGTATGTAGCATCCATCATGAGGTGAGGGATACCATTTGTGCTTGTTTTTCTGGGATTTGTTACTTTACTTAATAATAATAATAAAAATGTTTAAAACTTCATTTGTTTGCCAGGCGTGGGGGCACCACACCTTTAATCCTAGTACTTGGGAGCAGAGGCAGGCTGAATCTCTGTGAGTTCAAAGGCCAGCTGGTCTACAGAGCAAGCTCTAGGCCAGTCTGGGATACAAGGGGAGACCCTGTCTCAAAAAATAACAAAAAAATAAAAAACAAAACAACAACACTTCATTTTTAACTTTCCCAGGGGACATTCTTTTCAGAAAACTACAAGGTTGGAAGTCTTAGTCTTTTCTGTCTTAGCTGAGTTCTATGCATATAGTCCCCCCTTCTCTCTCCTACCTTAGACACCCTGTGGGAAGGACTCTTCCTAAGCCATGTGCAGTACAATGCCTTATTTTTTTTTACATTTTTTTTATTAAATTTTATTATTTCTGTATGTGTGGATGTTACTGTCTGCATGCAAAGTCTGTGCACCCGTGTCGTGCAATGCCGCGTGAGGTCAGAAGAGGGCGTCGGATTCCCCTGGAACTGGAGTTCTCCTGGAATTGGAGTCTCAGGCGGTTCTCGGCCGCCATGTGGGTGCTGGGGATCGAACCCAGGTCCTCTGTAAGAGCGGTCGGCGCTCTTAACCGCTAGGCCATCTCTCCAGCCCTAATGCCTTATTTCTAAAGAAATGGAGATACCACAGTAATTTAGAAGAACACTGTTAAGGTTGAGAAATCATTTTATCAGCCGACAGAAGCCAGTTCAGTCCTGAGAATAAGGCAATTCTAGCTTCATCACTGATGTTTACTAAAACTGTAACCTTGTACAAACCACTTAAACTTTCTAAACCTCATATTTTTATCTGTAAAATGGACACAACATTACAACTTAGCCTGCAGAAATTGAGTCCCATAGCACTAGTGTGTAAAGTCTTTATCATGGGGCCTGACAGAGGGGACATACTTAGTAACTGAGCTCTTCTGATGGGCTAAAGAGATCATTGGCTGGGGATCCAGAACCCTGGAAGCTGCTGTTTAGAAGGCATTGTTTAGACCTTAGATTGTGGCTTTCCAGCACTATCTTCCATTTCATTTCTCATTCTCCAGTGCTAGTTGAATGGCGGAGAGTTATACAGTCCTCTTCTCCTCACTTACATTCAAGGAATGAAAACCCAAAGTCAAAGTTTGATGAAGAACGTTTCCCTGTAATTTATGGAGGAGGCTGACTTTACAGGCTTTTCTCAGAGTGCTCTAGGCTAGGTCGGAGAAAAGCTAATAGGAACATTTTCTGAGGAAATAATGTTCAGCAAGCTTTGCCTGAAGAGATTGGACCATCTTTCTCTCTTGGAAAGCTTTTTGTGAGGAACTAAAGATGAGCTACAAAACAAGTCGATCCATCACCTTGGCAGGATGTTTTCCAAGGGCCCTTGAGCATTGGCTCGGACCCTAAATGGCAATCTCTGCTTATCTGAGACGATTTCACTGAAAAGGGGAGCAAAGCCACTTCTGATAGTTTCAGTTTCCTATTAAGTCTGTATTGAACTCTTAGGCAACTTTTAGAGAAAAACAGAGAAACATTCCAACTGTTCAATGACGATTTCCTCATATGGTCTATCAACATGCCCCTTATTTTTACCCAACGTGCACCACTCAAACCTACTATTTCCAGCCTGATTCTCCTGCTTAGCATTATCCTGTATATGGTTGACACACACAGCTCACAAGCTCATCCATTTAATATTCCTCAGCTGTGGGCTTTTGCACATAAAAGAGAGGTCTAGACTGATTTAGATGGAGAGACTTTAGGTGATACATCTAGTAAGAACCAACTTTTATCAAATTCTTAGTATGTGTCAGGCATAGTGCTCAGTGCTTTATATAGTATATTTTTTATATCATCACCTCAATCATCCTGTTAGGTCTTACACTAATCTCCATTTCACAATTGAGGTAACTTAAATGACTTGTTTATAGTCATGCACTAGTAGGACTGAAATGAGAACCCAGGTGAGATGCTGTGTATGGGATACTATGAGGTCCTTGTTTTCAGAGGAGGCTGGTGGGCTCCGGCAAGAGTGAGGCAACTATCCTCAGAACCAGAGAGTTAGTGGCTGTCAGGTCTGGAGCACAGTTCTCTACTTTTTTTTTTTTTTTTTAATTCTTTTTAAATTTTTGCCATTTTTATACATTATAGTTTGGTGGTATTTTGAGATACTCCCCTATCTATACCTCCTCCACTGCCTCCTGCCCAACTTAATGTACTCTCATATGTATACAATATGGCCTAGAGAGTTAGATTTGTGGTCTCAAATGTCCTTCAGTGTCAGTCCATCCACTGGGCCCACCAAGAGTCCCAGCCCTGTAACATAAGGCACTGTCTCTCCCCGTCCCAGCAGCCATCTGTTGCCGCAATTGCCTTCGGTTGAGTTGGGATTTCCTACCCACTGCCCTGTGTTTACACTGGGATGTCTTTCTGGGCTGAGCTTGCATGGGACTTGTCCATGCTGCCACTATTGCTGTGAGTTCATATGAGTAACTGACCAGTACCTGGACGACTCTGATTCTTTGTGGTCATCCATCCCCTCTGGTGCTTAGTCTTCTGCCTCCTCTTCTACAGTGATCCCTGACCTTGGGAGGCACAGGTTTGAAATACCTATTCAGAGCTAAGTTCTCTGAGGCCTCCTGCTCTCTACACATTGGCCAATGCCAGCCCCCTGTTCTTTTTCCTGGATCCCTCACTCTACCTCACGAGAAGTTGGCCTTCCATATTCTTCTGCAACTCTCCTTTTCCCCTCTGTGTTTTCAAAATTCACAGTGAGTACTTTTGTTTAAATGGAAATTAATTTTTATTTTAAATGTGTATTGCTTTAAAATATAAATAACATAAAATATACCATCTTAACTATTTTCGAGTATATAAGTCAGAGTGTTGAGTACATTGAAACTGTTTTCCAGCCATTCTCTGCTCCTGATTACTTTTGCTTTTGCAGAATTGAAACTGTATTCATTAAATAATAACATTCCATTCAATTTCCCCCAGATCCTACCAACCATTCTTCTGCTTTCATTATTGTATTTATTAACATCCATATGCTATACACATTCAGAAATAAAAACAATTTAAAAGTGTATGTATATCATAATCATTACATTTAATCAAACTTTATGGAAATTAAATGTTTATGCAAACTACCTTTAAAAATGACAAGTTCCTGTTTTTCCTCTCAAGCTCTTCTACTTATATTCTTTTGGGGCAATCTAGATTTTCCAAGATTTTAGGTTTAGAGAGTTCAAGGGGAATCCATGAGAACTCTTCTGGATTCTTCAAAGCATGACTCTGAGGTACCAGGGCCTTCTGGGTCTAGAGAACCTGTCACCATAGCTACTCTGTCCTAAGGCCTTTGTCTCTTTAGAAAACAGAAGAAATTCACGGACTGGCCCGTAATGCAGCTTAAATGAAGAAAATGATAAGACTCACACCCAGCTTGAACTGAATTTTAAGCAGCTAATTTTGAGCCTGCTTTCTCTAGATATATTGTTGGCAGGTCCTTAAACAAATGATCTCAGTGTGTATGGAACACACCTGTGAAATGTATCATCAAAAGTTCATCAGATCAGGAAGTCTCTGAATCCCAAGGAGAGTGGTGGATAAATCTTGCTCTTTGCTTTTGTGGAGCTGTTTATTTACCTACTGGATGAATTCATACTACAGAAAGACTCTGGAAGGGCGGTTAATTATCCTGTAATCTAGTTTATTGCTCCAGGCACCTGATATGTCCTATATATTAGAGAATGTTAATTTTATTCTTTTGTGAGCTGAGCCTGGTCTTCACAGAAAAAGCTGTAAGGTGTAATTTATTTCTCCCCACTTGCCTTCTAAGTACTAATTCTACTGAAAAATGATTAAATAGATTAGATAAATCATGGTCATTGCATCCATTTTAAAGGTTAATCTTGCCATCATGTAGCCAGATAATTAATTTGAATTCATTTCAAAGCATTAATTCTCAGGGAAGTCAAGGTGTAATGGGTCGCAGTACCCTATAATCGAGGTCACTGCATGTCTGCCTGTGATAAAACTCGGAAGCAACAAATCTCAGAGCTTTGAGAAGGAAAGTACGTTTGGGACACTGATGGGCTAAGTGCAGTGTGGGAGCAAAGCTACACTTTCTCCGGAATGCTAGGAAGCAAGTTTTACTGCGTGCTGTAGTTTGGATTAGTGTTCCCCAATGGTCCATATGTGAAGGCTTGCTCCCTGGGGTGGTGCTTTGAGAAGGTCTGTGGACCTTCAAAGATGGGGCCTTAAGTTAGTTCTTTAGGTCAAGCCTCCGACAGGAACTGTGAGATCTAATTCCTCTCTGCTCCTCCGTCTGCTTCCTGGCTCAACACGCACCATCCTGTGTTGCCCTCACAGGGCCCCGGACAATTGGGGCTGTCTAATCTTGGCCTGGAACCTCCGGCCTGTGAATTGAACAAACCCATTTCTTTTATGAAGTTAATTTCCTCATATATTTCATTAAAGCAATTCAAATCGACCAATATACTAAGTAGCTTTGGCTTCCTTGAGTTTTCTGAAGTAGCACTTCCCTCCTTGAGCAGCCAGGCATGGTTTGATTTTCAGGGATTATGGGACAGTCTCACTGCTTCAAACAGAGACTCTCACTCACTTTCCAAAAATTCCATGTCAGAAGTTCACATCTATCCATTGGTATTTCGATCCTCCCATATCCGCATCTCCTGAACTTAAGGAAGCATAGCCATGAGTTGCTTCTAGTCTCCTCCCGGCGAGTCAGCCTCCATCCCTGCATCTTCCCTGTGTTGCTAGGTATCTGGAGGAGACTTCCTCACAAGCCAGCTGGTAAATCCTCTTCTTTTCTCCTTCCTTTGTTAGGGGTAGGGATGGCTGAAGTAGGGCTTAAGTTTATTTTTTCTTCATTTTTATAAGCCTTCTATAAGAAAAGGTAAGCTTGAAATTCTATGCAATAGGACTACACATTCAGAATGAAAAAATTTGCAATCATAAATTTTTTAAAAAGTGACTAATGCTGTAAATATCCTAAAATCTATAAAAATGACACTATTTTTACTTTAAAATTTTCCTGAACCGATTTTATATGATACATTTTTTTCTCTCAAATTTTTTGGCTCCCTATTCTGATCTTCTTCATATGGCAACTGTAATATCACTTCTATACCGAGAATAAGGAGATAATTTGGTGTTTCATCTAGCATAGATTGTCAGGATTTGTTTCCTATTATGGATAATCAGGGTGAATAAAAGATATGGACCTCACACACAGAGGAGCTGTTTCAGAAGAGTGGGGCCTGCAACACAGGACTCTCATAAAGTCTGTTTCCTATAAGACTCATCAAAAAAGGAAAAATAGATACAAGGAGAATTTATAGTTGTATGTGTTATTTTTCAATATATTCCTGACCAGAGAAGACTTTAATCCAACCATATCCACAGTTTTACTCCTGTGATAGAATTTTCCTAGACTAGGTTGGATTTAAACATTTCAAAACTTCTCTACTATCCAGATATTTTCCTGCCAGCCTTGGTCCTCACCTTCTAGCAGACTTGTACTACCACATCTAGTTTTCCAAGGGCTCTAGAGACCCCCAAATGTAGGCCCTTATGCTTGCATGCTGTGCACTTCACGGGCTGAGCCATCCCCCCAGACTCAAGAACGCACTCTTGTCTTGATGGGGTCCTTGGTCCTGCTGTGAGGTTGGGTGAGTCAGCAGTCAGTGGGTATTCCTAGGAGTCATTTTTTTTTTTTTTTTTTTTTGTCTTTTTGAGACAGGGTTCTCCTGTTAGCCCCAGCTGTCCTGGAACTCACTCTGCAGACCGGCTGGCCTTGAAACTCACAGAGATCCGCCTGTCTCTCTTTCCCAAGTGCTGGGATTAAAGGCATGTGCCACCACGCCCAGCTCCCTAGGAATCCTTCTTACATGGGATGACTATGCATGGAAATGACTGAGGACTTTAACAATATATCTCATTAGGTCAGTCTGACTCAGATTCCCCCCAGCCAGATCCCTGAACCATACATACACATTTCAGAGCTCCCTGAAACATGGGGAAGAAGGACAGAGGGGGAAGTAAACATTAACTAATTGTAGTTAAAACATCTCTTCCCCCATGTCAACTAGAAAAGTGTCCGAATACATTGTTGGTGCATTCCATAGGCCTTTTTTTTTTTTTTTTTGTCTTTTTGAGACAGGGTCTCCCTGCCAACCCGGCTCTCCTGGAACTCGCTTTGTAGACCAGGCTGGCCTGGAACTCACAGAGATCCACCTGCCTCTGCCTCCCAAGTGCTGGGATTAAAGGCATGTGCCACCACGCCTGGCTCCATAGGCCCAAAGATGCTTCCATAGCCCTTTGAAGCACCTTTGGGAAGAGGACCCGCAGCTTCACTTCACGGTCTCTCTGACCCCGAGTCAGTGGCTGCTCCTCTTCATTTCCCTTGGCAGTTCATCTTTCTCACCAAGCTTTTGGCACTGAATTATATGCCTTCCTGATTGACCTTGTTTATTTTTAACATCCCTTGGGTTATTTCTCCCATCCTGTCTAGGAACCCTTCATTTTCTCTAAGGATCCAGAGCATCCTCAAGCATCCCTCAAACTTTTACTTCTCTAGAAAACATCTGTCCCCTACATCCACCACATTCATGATTTGTGAATATCTGTATCAGGCAGGATAAGAGCACGAACCTCATCTACTGGCCACTGGAATAGCTTCCCTGAGGCTTTATCTCCTATGTTCCTAGCTGGAGCCTTCTGGTTTGGTCCTATGAAAATTGCTAAAGGCATGTCATTTGACTGCTAACTACGTGGGGGTCCTGATAAAGGCTGATTTAAGACAGTCTCTCCTTGTTACTTATAACCCATTTATGAAGCTATTCAACAAAGACATCAAACCTCTCCCCTGGCCTCTTTAGCAGATTAGTCCAGATTTAGTCCATTCCCTATAACTCTAATGAAACCTGATGATACATACTTTGTAGATAAAAGAAGTTTATCTAGCTCAAAACTTTGGAAGCTAAAAGTCCAAAGAGCTTTGCATCAGTTCTAGCAAGGACATCCCACTGCATCGTGTTATGGTAGATGATGCAGTGCAGAAATTCATGAAAGACAAGAGATTGTAGAGCAAGGTAGAATGCAGTTCACTCTTGGAAGAACTCCATCTACAAGAACAACATTAATTCCCTAATGGCCTAATTACCTTACTCTAGGCTCCATCTCCAAAAGGCCTGTTACTTCCAGTACTGCCACACTGGAGACCAAGCTCCCAATGCAGGAAGTCTCAGGGGATAAACCCTAGCAACAGGCAACAAGTGTGAGTGGAATATTCTAAACCTTCCTCTCATCTTTCCTGGAAAGATTATTGCTTTTCTTATTAAATTTCTCGCCTTCAAATTTATTTCCTATTTTAACAATCCCTTCTGAATTTTAATTGCTCTGGAGACAGTTAAGCAGAGTACAATATAATTAAACAAATAAAAATTTTAAAAAACCTAAGGAATCAAAGAGACTTGGAAAACCTCAGTCTCTTATCTGTTTGCTGTGTATTCTTGGGTAAGTTATTCAGCATCTCTGAGCCTCAGCTTCCTTGCAGATATCCTTGAAATAATAAGAACTTTCCTATCATACACAATGCATGTATGGTGCATAATGTATGTGAATTCATCATGGTGCTTTGTTGTAAGTCATGGAAAGGTGATGAAGTCTCAGAGCTCCTTGGGAAGGGTGCTATTCTTGGTCCGCTGCGAGGCAGACTTCCACCCCCAGCACCGCCCTTGCCTCTCCCCTCTTCATCTTTTCTGCAGAGCAGGCCATGTGACTGGTTCCGTGAACACAAAGATAGCCCCTATAGCCACTGGTTGGAGCTCGAAAGAAGGGGTATGGTTAGCGCAGAGCCCGACTGTGTGGAATACATATTCATTTCCCTAGTTTCCAAAGTCGGTATTCCCATTAACAGGCCGCTGACGACAGGACAGACATGAGCACTGTCTGCTGGGAGGGAGGGCAGAACATTCAGCACATCTTGTCTCACAGGAACTGTTCCACGGATTCAGATGCAAATGAGCATGAAGCCAGCCGCTCCTGATTTGCATTTGATCTCCGTGAACTTGCTTCTTCCTCCCAAGTTCACATCCCGTGCATTTTCAATGCTGAAATGACTCTGCCAAAGCAGTTTCTTTCTTTTTCTACTCTGTCCATATTAATCTGTTCAGAAAATCCTTTCCTACCAAGCCCCAGTTTTTCATTGTGTTAATCTGGCCCTCGTTACCCAGGTCACACTCCGGGGAGCTCCTGCCTGCTCATCCACTCTGCCTACAGCTCTCTCAGCACTGATCATTCTGCCATGAGACCTTTCAGGTAGCTGCTCTCCTGTTGTTTCCTGCCGTGACTTCAACCCCTGGTTCTACAAAAGACGTGTGGGACACTTCTAGAGGACCAGGAAGGTGGATTCGCCCTGAGTCAAATGTCAGTGCTTGAGGGGCTCAAGGCTTCTGTAAAACAAACTTTATTAAAGTCTGACATATACAGTTGACCTTTAAACAACCCAGTTGAAATTTGGCAGATCTGCATATGTTTTGTTTTTTTTCTGTCTTTGTCTTTTTGAGACAGGTTCTCCCTGCAGCCCCAGCTGTCCTGGAACTCACTCTGTAGACCAGGCTGGCCTTGAACTCACAAAGATCTGCCTGCCTCTGCCTCCGGAGTGCTAGGATTAAAGGCATGTGCCACCACGCCTGGCTCAGATCTGCTTATGTATGGATAACATTTTTTTGAGAAGTGTGACAATTTGAAAGACTCGAAAATGATTTGAAAGTATGGGTTAAAACAAAGAAAAATCTAGTTATACCACCATAAGATAATGTAGATAATTCTAGTTGCATTATTGACTAGTATAAAATATGTCTGAATCTATTATAAAAAGCTAAACTTTATTAAAACATAAATATACAAACAGGTTACATTTGCAGTGGAGAGAAATGTAAACATAAAGGAAGCAGTATGAAATAATTACATAAAATATTGTGCATGGTGGTTTAGTCAGTTTTTTGTTACTGTAACAAAACACCCAAGATAGTCAAAAGAAGAAAAGAAGGTTTATTTTTATTCAATTTCAGAAGTTTCAGTGCATGGTAGCCTGGCTCACATAGTAAGTACATCACAATGGGAGCATGTCAGCCAGAGATCTGTTCCTCCTGTGGCCGGGTGGCAAAGAGGAGAAATAGGAGGAGGTCGAGGTCCCTAAGCCCCCTCTGTAGTCATGGCCCCAACATTCCAACTTTCTTGCACTAGGTCTCACCTCCTGAAGGTTCTAGTCCCTCCCAGTAGCACTACAGGGCTAAAGACGCCTTCAACTCTCAGACCTCATGGGCATAATTCAGATCTAAAATATGTCAGTGGGATACTGTAATAACTGCTCAGTCATTTCCTACTGCTATTTCAGTGAGGTCCAGGATACCAAGGATTTGCCAAAAACGACCCTGATCACTTCCACGGGAGCAATTCACTTTTCTAGTAAATGGCAGTGAAAGTCATCTCTTGATGGTCTTTCCTATTTCACTTGATATCATACATACAACATGGGACATGTGTGTGAGTCACCTGTTTATGTTGTCAGTAAGGCTTCTAGTCAACTAGTGATTTGACTATGATGCTAAGTAAGGCTATTAATGAACTTTGTTATCCTTTACATAATAGTAGCTGACTATTTGAGCAATGAAACTATTTGTGATCAAGTTTTGGGGGGGTCAAAAGCTACATATAGATTTTCTACTGCTCAGGGATACAGAGTCCCAACCTCTGCTATGTTCAGAGTTTAGCTGTATAGAAGAAAGGCACATAAATCATGCAAAGCTCAACAAATTTTCACAAGAGGAGCATTCAGAACAAGATGATCAGAAGAACATTACTTGAATTCCAGGGCCTTCTTCTACATTCCCTCCTCTCCCAGGGGTAATCACTATTTCTACTTCTAGACCATAATTTTGCCTAATTCTGGACTTGATATTAACAAAACAGTATTCTATATACTTTATTGTATTTTACTTCTTCCATTACATTTGTAAGATTTACACACATTGTGATTCATTGTCACCCCTATACAGACCATTTTGGTGTATGGTTATTTTAGAGTGTGTGTTATATGCTACAGTAGATACATTTTGGGTGGTTTTCTGTTTGAGGCTATACATACCTGTGTACATGACTTTCAGTGTGCATATGGTCACATTTCTGTGGTGTTGCTTCATGGACTTGAATGGCTTTTTATGAATATTTGAGGGGGTTTGGAGAAACTTAGTTATTAGGAAAGTCATGGGACCACAGTTTCTTTTTTTTTTTTAATTATTTTTTTAAATTTTATTTTTTGTATGTGTATGAATGTACTGTCTGCAGTACTGTCTGCATGTAGGTCTGTGCACCCGTGTCGTGCAATGCCGCGGAGGTCAGAAGAGGGTCTCGGATTCCCCTGGAACTGGACTTCTCCTGGAATTGGAGTTACAGACGGTTCTCAGCCGCCATGTGGGTGCTGGGGATCGAACCCGGGTCCTCTGCAAGAGCAGTCGGTGCTCTTAACCACTAGGCTATCTCTCCAGCCCCCAGGACCACAGTTTCTTTTTGCGCTATTGGGCTGAACTGTGTTCCTCCTAAATTAATATGTTGAAACTTTAACCCAAATGCCACTATGTTTGAGATATGCCTTTTAGGAGATACCCAAGATTAAATGAAGTCATAAAAGTGGAGTCCTACTCTGATAAAGAAAGAGAAAAACCCCTCTGTGCTGGAGAGCTTTAATGTCAACTTGACACACCTGGGTTGAGGGAGCCTCAGCTGGGGAATTGGCTCCGTTGGACTGGCCTGTGGCCAAGTCTGTGGAGTATTGTCTTGATGGTCGAGCAGTGTGGGAGGGCCCAGCCCACTGTGGGTGGTGCCACCTCTGGGCAGGTTGTTGTGTATGGTGTAAGAAAGCAGGGTGAGGGGCTGGAGAGATAGCCTAGTGGTTAAGAGCACCGACTGCTCTTGCGGAGGACCTGGGTTCGATCCCCGTCACCCACATGGCGGCTGAGAACCGTCTGTAACTCCAATTCCAGGAGAACTCCAGTTCCAGGGGAATCCGACGCCCTCTTCTGACCTCCTCTGCATTGCATGACATGGGTGCACAAACCTACATGCAGAGAGTACATTCATACACATAAAAAATAAATAAAATTAAAAAAAAAAAAGAAAGCAGGGTGAACATGGGCCAGAGGAGCAAGCTGGTAAGCAGTGCTCTTGTATGGCCTGTGCCTCAGCTCCTGCCTCCAGGTTCCTGCCCTGAGTTCCTACCTTGCTTGGGCTCCTTCAGTGATGAACTGCAACTCTGGAGATATGAGCTGAATAAATGCTTTCCTCCCCAAGTTGGTAGTGGTCAGTACGTTTTGTCACAGCATTTGAAAGGGAACTTGAACACCCTCTCTCCACATGTATCCACCAAGGAAAGGTCAGATGAGGACATAGTAAGAAAGTGGCCTTCTCCAAGCTGAATAGAGAGCCCTTGGAGATGCGTAGTCCCCTCCCTGCTCATGGAACTTGCACTAGACTTCTCATCCCCACTACTGTAATAAAATAAACTTCTGCTGCATTCCCCATCCAGCTTGGGATATTCTGTTGTGATAGTCTGAGCAGACCAAAAGCACTTTATTCAGTTTTCCTGGAAAAGTATCTTTTTATTTTATTTTATTTTATTTTATTTTATTTATTTATTAAGAACACTACCACCAAAGACGTGTCTCTTTGCCAATTGCTGGGCGGGGGGAGAGGGGGAGAGGTATCTCTTTTTTAAATTTATTTATATGTATGAATGTACTGTCTGTATGTAGGTTTGTGCACTCATGTCGTGCAATGCCTCGGATGTCAGAAGAGGGTGTTGGATTCCCCTGGAACTGGAGTTCTTCTGGAATTGGAGTTACAGACGGTTCTCAGCCACCATGTGGGTGCTGGGGATCGAACCCCAGTCCTCTGCAAGAGCAGTCGGCGCTCTTAACCACTAGGCCATCTCTCCAGCCCCGGGAGAGGTATCTCTTAAAACTACATATTTTTTTGGCCTTTTTGAGACAAGGGTTCACCTGGGTTGGAACTCACTATATAGACCAGGCTGGCCTTGAATTCACAGAAATCTGAATGCCTCTGCCTCCTGAGTGCTGGGATTAAAGGCATGAGTCACCACGCCTGACAAAACTACATAATTTTTCATGTTATAAAATACAAATAGGGCTGGAGGGATAGCGTGGCTGTTAAAGGCCAAGGCTAATAACCAAAACATAAAATACAAATAACAAAGCTTATCATTATAACCATTTTTAAGTACACAGTTGATGGTATTAAATGCATGTATAATGTTCAAATTTTCCCTCTATCCCCATAACTCCTTTCATCTGAAAAAACCAAAACTGTATACCAATCAATAACTTCCTGTTCTCCCTCAGTGACCAGAGGCCAATATTTTGCTTTCTGATTTATAATCTTGACTGCTCTAGTTCATGTCATTGGAATCAGATAGTGTCTGTCTTTTATTACTGGCTATTTTGTTTGCCATAATGCTTCTAAGATTTGCCCAGGTTCAGAATATGTCAGATGTTCTTTTTTAAAAAGACTGAATAATATTACAGTGTGTATATATGCTTCATTGCGATTATCCACTCAATTGCTGGTGGACACACGTGACTTCCACATCAGAAATACAGTGGCTTAGAGATGAGTCAGTGGGTTAGAATGCTTGCTGCACAAACACAAGGACCTGAGTTCAGGCAAGCTTTACGTTCAATGAGAGATCCTGCCTCAAGGGAGCAAGACAGAGAGTGATAGAGCGAGATGGCTGATATCCTCCTCTGACCTCCACGTGTGTGCATGGGCATATGCGCACACATGAAAACACACACATATAAATATAGCTGACATACATCTTTTTAAAAAATGTGGATATTGGGCTGGAGGGATAGCTTAGCTGTTAAAAGCTAAGGTTAACAACCAAAACGTAAAATGTGGATGTTATGATCCTTATTTAAAAATTACATTTATTTATTTAATTTATTACAGCTGTATGTGTAGGTTCAGATGTGCTATGGAGTCAGGCGTGTGCATGTGGAGGTCAGAGGATGACTTGTGGGAGTTTGTTCTTTCTTTCCACCATGTGAGACCCAGGGATCAAACTCAGATTGTCAGGCTTGGTGGCAAGGGCCTTTATGGGTGGAGCCTTCTTGTCTATCCTTAGTCCTCCCTTAGCCTCATTTTATGGATGAGGAAACTGAACTTGATGGAATTGAGTAACTTGTCCATGATGCTTTCTATGGTTTTGCAGGGGTAACTCAGTTTGACTTCTGAGTTCATATACACACCACACACAACACAAACACACACAAACACACAAACACTCACACACACGCAGAGGGAGGTAGCAGAATGAGAGAGACGAGAGAGACGAGAGAGAGAGTGACGAGAGTTGAGAGAGACGGGGCGGAGAGTTAGGGGATGCTGAGGGCGAGAGAGGAGGAGAGACGAGTGGAGAAGCGAAAGCGAGAATCTTGGGACATTGGTGTGTTCTGTTGGAATTTTGCTCACAGCTGTCAACTAGTGGCTATGGAAGAGCACACAGGGTTGAGCCTACTGCATCCTCTGCAGGCTGCCTACCTTCTCTGCTGCCCTGCATCCTCTGCAGGCTGCCTACCTTCCATGCTGCCCTGCATCCTCTGCAGGCTGCCTACCTTCTGTGCTGCCCTGCATCCTCTGCAGGCTGCCTACCTCCTGCGCCCGCATCTCTGCAGGCTGCCTACCTCTCGCTGCCATCCTCGGGGCTGCCAGCGCGCATCCTCTGCAGGCTGCCTACCTTCTCTGCTGCCCGCATCCTCTGCAGGCTGCCTACCTTCCGTGCTGCCTGCATCCTCTGCAGGCTGCCTACCTTCCATGCTGCCCTGCATCCTCTGCAGGCTGCCTACCTTCCTGCTGCCCTGCATCCTCTGCAGGCTGCCTACCTTCTCTGCTGCCCCGCATCCTCTGCAGGCTGCCTACCTTCCGTGCTGTCCTGCATCCTCTGCAGGCTGCCTACCTTCCATGCTGCCCTGCATCCTCTGCAGGCTGCCTACCTTCCTGCTGCCCGCATACTCTGCAGGCTGCCTACCTTCCTGCTGCCCTGCATCTCTGCAGGCTGCCTACCTTCCGTGCTGCCCTGCATCCTCTGCAGGCTGCCTACCTTCCTGCTGCCCCGCATCCTCTGCAGGCTGCCTACCCTGCCCCGCATCCTCTGCAGGCTGCCTACCCTGCCCACATCCTCTGCAGGCTGCCTACCTGTCTCTGCTGCCCTGCATCCTCTGCAGGCTGCCTACCTTTTCTGCTGCCCTGCATCCTCTGCAGGCTGCCTACCTTCTCTGCTGCCCTGCATCCTCTGCAGGGCGCCTATCTTCTCTGCTGCCTGCATCCTCTGCAGGCTGCCTTCCTTCCGTGCTGCCCTGCATCCTCTGCAGGGCGCCAACCTTCTCTACTGCCCGCATCCTCTGCAGGCTGCCTACCTTCTCTGATGCCCTGCATTTTGTCTTTGGAACTCTCCTCACAATCCACAGGATTTGTGAGTCCTGTCAGTGAAGCTCTCAGTCCTTCTGCCACGTGGCAGTCACTTGATCCAGCCTGACTGATGAGATTTCTCTGTGAGTGGTCCAGGGCAGGGAAAGCCAAACAGGATGAGCATTAGAAGAGATGGAATGGGGCTGCAAAGATGGAAGTTTAGAGAATCCTCACCACTGACACAAAAGCCAGCCATGGCTGTACAAGGTGGACAGAGGTCAACATAACGATGACCTCTGACCTACCTTCATGAATATGCACATGCACCCACCCATGCCTGTATGCACATACACACGAACATGTATACATACACATAGACAGAAAATAAAATAAAGAAGAGATAAAATATTCCTGATTGTACTGTGAACCCTTGAATCAGTGATGTCTGTAGTCCACCCTTACTTAGCCTGTCATCCACCTGGGCCAATAATTTCTCCATTTGAAACAAAGCCAGTCTTCCTTCCTGTCACTGTAAGGTGAAAAGGTCCCCATTAATCGCCCCCCCGCCCTCTCAAGAATAACTGATGGTGGCTAATGCAGCAGTATTCGCTCCTTTTTTCTTAAAGCTTCAAAGAAGTAAGTCCTTGCTGCTTTGCCTGTTTCAATAAAATTCTCCTGTGTAGTTCTCACTAAATCTCTCCTGCGGTATTTGGACTTAACTTCCTTTGTTCTTTTGTTCTTTTTTTTTTTTTTTTTTTTTGGCAGAGAATGTGCAAAATAGCCTTCAACCATCTTCCACAGAATAATCTCTGTATAGTCTACGAAAAACAATTGCACACAATTACCCCACAGCTATCTCCTCCAGGTTAAGAGTCCTAGTAACTTAAATCCTTCTCAAAGATTGTTTTCTCAGAGCACCTCTCTCAATTGTAGCCTTTTGAACCTTCTCATTTGATCTGGAAAGGTGGCAAGCAGCTCCAGGAATTTGTACAGAAGGGCTTTACAGGGGAAAAATGTACTCTAACCATAGAATTCTATTGCTGAAACATCTACACTAAATAAATGTCATTTAAGTAAATAAGGCATGAAAAAAATTCAGCCAGGAGCACCCCCAATAAATGCACATGTCTCTGAGGTACTTTTTGGTCCAGTTTAGAGCAGCTTGGCAGTTCTCTGTCTCTTCATTTTGTTGTTCTATGTGGGTTTTGCTCTCCCACAAAGGTGTTATCACTGGAAGGAGGAGGTCAGACCCTTTGGTACATGAGCGAAGATTATTAGGTTCACCCTGCCTGTTTCTTCTTCCTATTAGTAGAGACGTGGCTGTTCCCAGGCTCTGAAGAAAAGCACATAGAGAATCCCAGACTTTCTGGGAGCATGGCTCATCCCAGGAAGCTTTAATTAAAGAGGAGGAAGTATAGATTATCTTCAAGAAAGACCTCCCTTGAAAATCTATTTTTGCCCTTAACAAATACGATATTATTTTAAAAATTCTTTAGGATAAGACCCAAGGACTTAACATGAGATTGTCATCTTTTTTAAATTTTATTTATTTTTTTATATGTATGAATGTACTGTCTGCATGTAGGTCTGTGCACCCTTGTCATGCAATGCTTCAGAGGTCAGAAGAGGGCGTCGGATTCCCCTGGGACTGGAGTTAAAGACGGTTCTCAGCAGCCATGTGGGTGCTGGGGATTGACCCTGGGTCCTCTGCAAGAGCAGTCGGTGCTCTTAACCACTAGGCCATCTCTCCAGCCCCAAGAGATTGTCATCTTCTTCATTTAACTTAAAAATGTGATCCATGATGCTTTAAATAGAAATCTTAAATTTAAAGAGTATTCTTGTCTTGCTAAAATAATGTGCAGAATAATTAACGTTCAACTTGCTTTAATTCTCTTTAAACATGCCTGCATTTTCAAACATCGACTGTGTTCCAGTGAACTCTGGGAATGTGGTAGGGGAGGGGGCAGGTTCTAGAGATGAGTTCTTGTTTGATAGCCTGTAACTGTCTTGCATGCATGTTCAAAAAGAAACTTTTTTTTTTTCTGAGATAGGGTCTCCCTTTTTGGTCCCAGCTGGCCTGGAGCTCAGCTTTGTAGACCAGGCTGGCCTTGAACTCACAGAGATCCACCTGTCTCTGCCTCCCAAGTGCTAGAATTAAAGGCGTGCACCACCATGAAAAACAAACTTAAAGAAAAACTTGACTCTTCTTTTTATCCATTTCCCCTATGATCTACCTTTTAAATATAATTCAATCACAGGCATGAGAAATTTAATCAATTAAATTGCCACTTCTAACTTACAGAAAAGGATCTATTCCTGGTTAGCTAAGTTATTTTGAGGCAAGTTGAGCATTTAGAAAAGCGCCTCCCATCTGTCTCTGTCCACACAGTAGCATTACCTGTGGTGCTCTAAGCATCCTGATTTCATTGCGAGAGTTTCTGTTTGAATGGGGAAAGGAAGAAGCACAACCACTATTTGTATCTCTAGATGTCATAATTTTAGTCTGCAGTCAAGGTTAGAATCATTTAGAGATGGAAAGAAGTCATGGTTCATAGACAACTCACCAGGAAGCAGTGTGGTTATGTGGGAAGAGGGGTGGAGGATTTTAATCTTGTTTCTACTTTTAATCTTGTTTCTACTTTGTTGTTTGAACTTGACCAATGTGCTCGGTTTCTCTGTGGGTTTCTTCCTTGGTTTCTTTGATAAAAGAATTTAAAAATAGACACAAAAAGGAACATGAGTACAGTTTATTGGAGTTAGAGAGAAGGAGAGTGGTCTGGGCTTCAGGGTAGAGGTTTTGGAGACAGGAGATGGAAAAGAGGGAGATAGTTATAGTGATGTGTGGCTTACAGGGCTATATTGAGGAAAAGAAGTGGTAGGTAATGCTAGGCAGGAAGAAAGGAAACCTACAGAGCTGTAAAATGATTAAAAAATGTGTTCAGTTTTGAAGTCTCAAGAAAAAGAAAAAACTTGTAGAACTAGTCTTTCAGTAAATGATAGATCTGCAGGCTGCTTGCAGCTAATTTTAAGATTATGGATGAGGGGCTGGAGAGATGGCTCAGTGGTTAAGAGCACTTGCTGCTCCTCCAGAGAACCTGGATTTGGTTTCCAGCACCTACATGGTGGCTAACGACAGTTCGTATCTCCAGTCCCAAGGGATCCAACACCTTCTTCTAACTTCCACAAGCATTGCATGACAAAGGTGCACTTACAGACATGCAGGCAATATACTCTTATACGTAAAATAAAAATAATATATATATATTTTTTTTGGTCTTTTCGAGACAGGGTCTCCCTGTAGCCCCAGCTGTCCTGGAATTCACTCTGTAGACCAGGCTGGCCTTGAACTCACAAAGATCCGCCTGCCTCTGCCTCCCAAGTGCTAGGATTAGAGGCGTGCGCCACCACGCCCGGCTAAAAATAATATTTTTTAAAAAAGGTTACAGATGAACCAATGGCGGGAGCTTTAACCTGACTGCAGAGCTGGAAAGTAAACTGAAGACACCACATGTGGGTGTTGCTGTTCCTGCTTCTTTAGACAGAGCTTACATTCCAACCACACAGAGTAATTTTCAGCTTATTAAAAATCAACTCAGGGTTAAGGCTGAGATGTTTCTTCTTTTGTTGGCTTGTAAGGACGGAGCATTGCCTTCCTACCAAGGCCCATGTCACCATTGGAAGATAGTAACTTTTTGTCCCTTCAACAAAGCTACTAAAGACAAAAACTCTTAACAGCCTGCCCTTCCTCTTTTCCTGCTCTGCCCACTGTAGGAAGCTTTTCTTTTTATGCCGAGCAGGGACCACACGGCCCTGCTAAGGGGGATGGGGACACAGTGTCCACTTTGCAGACACTGTGGGGAGCTGGCCCCTCGATGCAGAGACCAGCCAGCTATTTCCCGTAGCCCAACCTAAGTGGTAACTCTAATTTAGGCTCTTAGTCTGGACCCATGAGACACATATTCTACTCTTGGCCGTGACTTCCCACCTGCCCAGAGCCTGGACAGGAATTTCACTCACAACACCAGCTACCCAGGTTGGTGGTCTGCAAAGGGAACCTTTTTCCAACCCACTGGCCACCTGAACGAATGCAGGCCTACCTTAGCCTGTATGTGCGCAATAATTAATAAAAATAACAGCCGGGAATTCCATGATGATGTTACTGTGAATTCAAATTTACTGGTTGCCACAGCTTGCTTTTATAAATCAAATGACGTCAGTTCCCAGGATCCCAGGACCAATCATAAGCCCCCCAACTCTGTGCCACTGCACACCTTGCCCCACCCAGCATCGTGCACCTAGATCATGCTGCTTGCTCCTCCTTGGGGCAGAGCCAGACTCTTGGCCATGCGGTGCCCTGAGGCATGCCAGCTGGAAAGCTAGCTTGCAATTCAAGCTGGAATTCCCTATAGCCCACCAGGAAAGATATGATATCAAGGCATAGCTTTCTACCTTTACTGTATCAAAAATATAGTCTTCTATCTCCTCTTCTTCCATCTCCTTTCCCCAATACCTTTATCTTGACCTTAGACTAATCTCCTTTTCTCTAATTTCAATATGCTGTCTTTGAGTTATTTTCTGTACCTGTTTTAATCAATGAGCTCAAGAACCTACAAAGGGGACTCAGGCCCCATGACAGAGTACTTAGTACATAGAGCAGTAACACTGTGAACTGTTATTCCTGCAGCATTAAGTAACCAGAAAAACCATTTCTCACCTCTTCCTCTTCCTTGCTGCCCTGAATCCAAGCCCATGCTTTTCCTGAAGCCTTGGAATCCCCTGTGTGCACATGGATGGTCCTAAAGGCCCGACTGATGTTATAGCATCTTAGAGATTAGGATACTGGGCACCTATTAGCTTCATGCATTTTCTGAGAAGAGCTGAGGTAGTGTAACTTGGCAAAAAGTGCCTGAAGGTATTGTCCAGGCTCCTCACAATCTCACTGTTATCATTTCTGTTACTATTGAAAAGTTTAACTACCTCTGGACCCCCAATGTTTCTTAATTGGTAAAATGAGATTAGACGAATTAGACTCTCAATTCCCTTCCAATAACATGAATCTATGAGCTTTAAAGAGCCTGAGGACCCATTCCAGACAAACCTGCAGATATGTTTACTAGTTAGCAGGAGAAAATTGTGCTCAAGAAGCTTCTGTAATGAGGTTCCATTAAGAGAGTAGAGAGTTTTCTTCTGGAAATCTACTTCCTTTGCAATTAATAATGGAAGAGACTTTGCACAATGCTGACTTTTGGCTTAAATATATAAATCTCTCAGTCAGTTTTGATGGAAAATAAGGTCTCAGGATTGACTTTAGGGTCAAAGTATGATCACATCAGAGCCTCCAGGGGACTGAGCTGTGGGATTGCCAGGAAAGGCTCTTTCATTGAATTCACAGAACACAGGATAGAAAGGGCAAGATGCAGACGAACTGTCTGTGCTGGCTGGAGCTTCAGGGGCTTTCGAGCTCCATGGTTTTCAAACATGCGTCAGAACACCTGAGTGTCCTGGGTCCCTAGAGCCCACTCTGAGTTTCTGATTGAGTGGGTCTCAGATGGTGCTGGGAAGTTTGCTCTTCTAACAAGTTCCCAGGCTTTCTGTTGCTGCTGGGCTGCTGGGCCGCTGGCCCTAGGATCTGGCTTGTGAAGCTGTTGCTCTAGGTCCACCAACTTCTGTACTGTCAAGAATCCCCTAGAGCTCTTGCTCAAAATACCATTTCCCAGTCTCTCCAATGGAGAGTCTGAATTGGTAGATATACAATGTGGGCCCGGCTCTTTTTATCAAGATGAAACATGATAGGTGGAGGGGTGGGTGTGCTAGGGGTGTATGAGGGTGACTCCTTCAACTATCCATTGGTTGCTTTAGGATCACTTGAAGGAGCTTTTAAAAACACTGATTACTGGGACCTCTCTTACAGATTGTGAGTATAAAGAGCAGGGCTGGAAACCTGCATATTTTTAGCTTCTTACGTGTCTTTGTATAGAACTAAGCTGTCTTGTTTTGTAGGGTAGAGTCCTAGGGAAGAAAAGACAACATTCCAGCGTTAATGGAAAGAATGGCGCCACGTGGCCCAACTCCCTGCGCAGGGTCTACACTGCCATGTTCCTTCTTGTGGGGTCAATCAGCGGCTGTGACTATTTCTTCTGCCTTTTGCTTTCAAATGGAAAACCCAAGGAACTGGGCACTGCACGGAGCTTCCATACCATCTCTGACTTCAACTGCAGGCCTGAAACCTCAGTTTGATTCTGATATGAACTAACCAGAATTCATGTCAAGTTCTGCAAGTGAAAGGGCTGGGTCTGCCCCTTCCTTCAGCCACCCATAACAGGGTCCTCATGGTGCCATACTGCTGCCTGATTTGGCCACAAAAATGTGGGGCTTCTTACAACTGCTCCATGTGTGATAATTTCTTGGCTCTAGATAAGCCAACATTGAGTTACCTCATTAGCATAAACTCAGACATAGTCAGCAGGATCTCATTATGAATAGCAAAAGATCCTGTTATTATGTCAGGAGAATAGACAGAAGAAAGATACAGAAATATTAATCATTTGGCAGATAAAGACGAGAAACCTTTCCCTACCCAGACTTGATACAACAAAAGGGGCATGCTAAGAAAAGCCAGCTAAATACAAAGAGGATGAGGGTCCTTGGCAAGAGTCCTGGCCCAGTGCTTTGGGGGCTCTTCCCTCAGGCCACTGTCCAATTCCCATTTTGGGAGTGCTTTCTTTTCATAATAAGCTGTCTCTATTCTTACTTCCAATCATGTGTCCCTGACCCAGTTCTTTGCTGTCGGACATAGAAACCTGGACATAGGGCTGGAGAGATGGCTTGGCTCAGTGATTAAGAGTATTTGCTATTGTTCCAGAGGACCCACATGCTGGATAACAACCACTGTAACTCCAGTTCCATGGGATTTGGTACCCTCTTCTCTCCTCCTCAGGTACTAGGCATACATGTGGTACACATACATAGCTGCAGGCAGCAGGTATACACATAAAATAAAAATAAATAAACCTGAAAAATAAAAAACAATCCTGGCAGGTGCCCCTAGGACTCAGATCCATACCTACCATATCATTACTTAGGAAATTGCAACTTTTTGAAGTTCTGTGTTAGGAATTTGGGGTCAAAGTCAAAATGTATTTTATATGCCATCACATGCATCTTTATATCAGTTCCTTATCAAGATACAGCTGTTTCAATCAATACTTTGGGGCTCAGAGGTGGCATCACAGCTCCCTACTTAGTTGGTTGAGGAGTCCCCTGAGACTCTTAGACTCCTTGACTCAACAGCCAAACTGGGATTCATGGCTTCCATGCAAAAATAATTTCCAGAGTACCCAGTATGAAGCAGAGTTGGGGTTTAATAAAGGCATTTTAATATAGACTTAAGCATGAGTATTAAGAGAGAGGCATTCAGAAGAAAGTAAGATACACCCAAGATTGTGAGCATGGGCTTCTCAAAGAAGAGTCACAATTCACTGCTTTCTTTTACAGTAGTCATAAGACAGTGATTTTGCTATGGTTTGAAGTTACTCTTTATTTTTTTACTTTTTATTTTTTTATTTTTTTTTTTGATATTTTTGAGACAGTGTCTCCCTTTAGTCTCAGCTGGCCTGGAGCTTGCTATGTAGACCAGGCTGGCCTTGAACTCACAGTGATCAGCCTACCTCTGCCTCCTGAGTGCTGGGATTAAAGGCATATGCCACCACGCCCAGCCTAAAGTTACTCTTTTTATTTTCCTTTAGAATTATTTTATTAAAGGAAAAACATTATGTCTTATTACACCATGATCCTGGCTAATAGCTTTTCAAAACTTTGAGAAATATCTTAAAAAAGGTTTCACATGTCGCCTGAAACTTACAAATTTAACATTATCAAAGGAGGAATGCTTCTACACTCTTACAAAGACTACCAGAAAGAAACAATAATTGAAAAGCTAAGAAACTGTCTCAAAGACATTTTTTTTTTAATTTTTTTATTTCATTTATTTCTGTATGTGTATGAACGTACTGTCTGCATGCAGGTCTGTGCACCCGTGTCGTGCAATGCCGCGGAGGTCAGAAGAAGGTCTCGGATTCCCCTGGAGCTGGAGTTCTCCTGGAATTGGAGTCTCAGACGGTTCTCGGCCGCCATGTGGGTGCTGGGGATCGAACCCGGGTCTTCTGTAAGAGCAGTCGGCGCTCTTAACCGCTAGGCCATCTCTCCAGCCCCCTCAAAGACATTTTTTTTACAATCCTTCTTCTACAGTAAGGCAATGTTATTAAGTAATCCAGTCCAGTTACAACCTGCTCTCTGCACCTGCTCTGCTGCCTTCTGCCTATCACTGCATATTTACGCATGACTGAAATGAGAGTTTCCTTAACATTGTGATTTTGATAACCTGACACTGTTCTGTTACCTCTGGGCTCTCATCCTCTCCTATTTATACAGTGAAGCCCATGGTAAGCAGGAAGAAGCTCAGTATCGGCTCCTTCCACCATAACCCTTGCTTCCTCTACTGCCTCCAGGACCATAATTCCCTCACACATGGTCTGTCCCGCCACGTTCCTGCTACCACCAAAGTTTCCACTCTTCATTAGGCCGTAGTTAGAAGGTTGCTGGTTATAATTTCCAAAGGCGTTTCCACTTCCATAGTTTCCTCCCCCATAGTTGTCATAACCACCTCCACAGCCCCCACCCTGGTTGCCAAGGCAATCCAGGTCCTCCACCACCACATCCTCCTCTTCCTCCTCCATAACCAGGGCTACCTCCAGAATTGCCACCTCTGGGTCCTCCACCGTACCCCTTATAGCCATCCCCAGATCCATGTCCACTTCCACATCCATCAGAACCCCCCTAAAGTTACTTCCATATCCATCAGAACCCCCTAAAGTTACTTCCATGTCCATCAGAACCCCCTAAAGTTACTTCCTGGTCCTGGTTCAAAATTTCCACTGCCTCCTCCAGAATCCCCCAAACCAAAGTTCCCTCCTCTTCCACTCCTAGAACCTTGGACTTCCTGCACTTCTTGCTAAGCAAGGCCTTTCTTCCTTCTGCCTTAGGACCCTTGATAGTGTGATATTTTTGCAATACAGTTTTATCCACGGGATCGTGATCATCAAAATTTAACATTAAAAAAATTTAACATTATCAAAGAAGGAATGCTTCTACACTCTTACAAAGACTACCAGAAAGAAACAATAATTATAAAGCTAAGAAACTGTCTCAAAGACATTTTTTCTTTCCAGACTGCCTATCGATAATTATTTCAATGGTATCAATTTTTCCATATTCTTCAAAGTAATCTCTAAGGCGATGTTCTTCAGTATCTTCTTTAATTCCACCAACAAACAGCTTCTTCACAGTCACATGGGCTCCAGGTTTTCCAGACTCCTCTCTGGAGTCTGGAAATATATACCTCTTGCTCTCTATTTCAACTTGAACTTCAGGTCAGATGGACTTGGGGTGGGGGTGGGGTCACTGAACCTCTTTATTTGTTCCTCTTCCCAATGTAACCACATCAAGCAACTGTCCTTTCTCTGCCATTTGTCGCTTACCCTGCCTACTGAGGATGGGTGTCTGAGCCTAGCTTGTTAGGACCATCAGGGCTTAAGCTTTGACCCCGACACCTAACTCTGCTAACAAGCAGATTCAAGGAGAGAATGCACAATTGTTCACCTCCTTAATTTCTTCCCCTACCTATGTTTGAAACAGCCTCTCTGTCCCAATCCTGCTTAGCTCCTAAGTGGTAGAATTTCTCTCCAGAGGCGCATAGATTTGGCTTCAGACCAGACGGATCCCAGTAACACAGTTCAGAAAGACCTAAATCTCAATTAATACTTTTGTTTCTCATATTACAACTTTTTTTTAATTTATTTTTGTATGTGTATGAATGTATTGTCCGCATGCAGGTCTGTGCACCCGTGTCGTGCAATGCCGCGGAGGTCAGAAGAGGGTCTCAGATTCCCCTGGAACTGGAGTTCTCCTGGAATTGGAGTTACAGACAGTTCTTATCTGCCATGTGGGTGCTGGGGATCGAACCCAGGTCCTCTGCAAGAGCGTCGGTGCTCTTAACCGCTAGGCTATCTCTCCAGCCCCTCTCATATTACAACTTTTACATTTCCATTTTAGGCCTCCAAATGGACAACTCTATGAAGCAGGTAGAGAGCATAATACTAAATTTGATGTTTTATCATTCAACAAACACTGAGTGCTACTGTGGATATGCTCTGTGCTCTAGGTACCTGGAGACGAACGGAAACGGTCTGCTCCTTGTTCCACGTGGACTGAGAAACTGTTGCTGGTGTGGAGTGACCTGCTCACGGCCACACATGGCTTTTCTCTGCTTTTCCTCCTTCAGAGAGGTAGGGGAAGGAGCCGTTCTTAGAAGAGCCCCAGGGGGAGACTGCAAAGATGCAGGTCCAGCAGACAGGCTGTCTAGAGCAGCCTGAGTGCTTCTCTGGTATGCATGGGTCCAAGAGGCCTTGGCCCTTTTATTGGTTTCTCGTAGTCATAATAAACATTTTCTAATTTCTACAAACTGGGCAGGTGAAGGTAATGGACATCTGTTCTCTCACAGTTCTGGCAGCCTGAAGTCTGCAGTCAGTATCACTAGCTCAAATCCATTTCTAGAGGGCTTTGCTTTTTCAGCTCCAGGTGGCTGTGATTCTTCTTGGCTTGTGCCTGTATTAACTGACTATTCAAGACCAGCATCTTAGTCATTCCTTCTTCCACCTTGATATGACCGTGTGTGTGTGCGTGTGTGTGTGCTTGAGATTTCCTTTTCCTCCCTTAAAAGGGCATGTATGATAGAATTTAGAGCCACCTGGGTAATCTGGGATAATCTTCAGATCCTTATATCTGCCCAATAGCTTTTTTTTTTTCTTCAAATAGGATAACATTTCATGTTCTAGAGCTTATCAGGGGCCATTATTGAGCCTGCAAGACACTCCTGCAAACTAAAGAATACTTTGAGAAGAGGGCATGAATGTGTATCTTGCGATCTTCAAAGGCTCGGTTCAGAGGACAGAAGGCTGGATTTGGAAGGAGGCATGGAGTATCAAGTCCAGCAAAGGCTAGGTTATTTTTGCAACAAGACTATAGGCAGCCTAGTTTAAACGCAGGCTCCCCGTTGTCTGCTCAGGATCTGCTGCCTGGCCTCTCAAAGTCCTGTCTGGATCCCTTGGCTTCCCTGGGGCAGGAGGGTCTAGTATGGTTGGGGTGGGAGAGGACAGAGAGGGGATGCTACACATCTGGGGGGGGATCCTTTGGTCTGGTTCCAGCCTGAAGGCTGCCAGCACTCCTTTGCCCTTTTCCTCTAAGCAGAACTGCCACAGGACTTCCCAGGGGAGCTGATTCACAGTCTCCCACAGATTCCCAGCACTGCCAAGACTGATAAGAGGCTGGAGCAAAGCACTGCCACATCTCATTAGACTCTGTGAATGCAGAAACAGGAACCTTTGAAGTGCAAATTCTGAGCTACCGAAGGATCCCAGTTCTGTAAAAGGAGGTTTCATCCCAGGCCCTGCTTAGAGGGAAGCTCTGGAAGGTTCTAGTCACAAAGCACAGGAGCCAAACCAGCTGGTTGGCCTGAAAGGACAAACAACATATGAGAGAAAAGGAATCCTTTCCCCAAAATGGATCTTCCAGTCCAGATGTCAGCAGGCAGCTTCCCCTTCTCTGTGCCCAGCTTGAAGCCTGGACTAGTCTTGGGCTCTATGCTCACTGCTCCATCTCCACCGCTCTCTAACCACACAGAAACCTTAGAGACTTCTTCCCCAAGTCAGGGCTTCCTTTTAACATTCACTGCCTCCTTCCTGACCCTAGTTTATTACTGTCCTCTTTAGTTACAAAAACAGAATACACTTGTTTTAGAACTAGCCAAGAGTCAGGAAAGGCAGGGAATGTAGATGTAAGAGCCAGAAAAATAAGAAACAAATTTTCCCCCAAAGCTACCTTGGTTTCAGCCCAGTGAAATTCATCTCCGAAACTATAAGAAAACAAGTGTATATTACCTTAAGCTAAAAATTTGTGGCAATTTGTTATAGCATCACAAAGAATTAATGCAGATTTCCAAACTTTTATTACTAGAATTCAAGTGTTTCATTACTGTTCAGGAGTTGAGACCATCCAAGGAGACAACCAGGCAAAATTTCAAAGAAACATTTATTTTAATTTAGCAAGCCCTTGGACAGCAGCCTCCTCTGCCAGCCTGAGAACCCCTGTATAAGACAGGGTTAAATTCCAGGTCTTTTAAAGGCATAAGCCACAATTACATCAGCTCTAGGTATTATCTTGGGTTCTTTCTTAGCCACAGCATAAAACAAGATTACAGAATCGGAATGAACAGCTGATTAGTTCGATAATCATTATACAAAGTGAAGAAGGGAACTATGGGTCAGGTGGTAGCAGGTGGTTGTTTAGCAAGACTTCTCTGCTGACAGCCAGGTCCAGACCTGCCCCTAGGCTATTAAGCCCTGCTGACTCCCAGGAACCTTTGAAGTAGAAGTCTCATTTTATTATTTTATTATTTTTTTATTAATTTTATTCATTTCTGTATGTGTATCAATGTACTGTCTGCATGCAGGTCTGTGCACCCGTGTCGTGCAATGCCTCCGAGGTCAGAAGAGGGTCTCGGATTCCCCCGGAACTGGAGTTCTCCTGGAATTGGAGTTTCAGATGGCTCTCGGCCGCCATGTGGATGCTGGGGATCGAACCCAGGTCCTCTGTAAGAGCGGTCGGTGCTCTTAACCACTAGGCCATCGCATTTTAAAATGGAGTTAATTCAACTTATTTTAAAATGGAGTTAATTCAACTGTCATATTACTGTCACATTCCCCACTGGATTTTGGTCATATGGATCAAATCATTGATTTGTGCTCAATCTGAGTTACAGGTTGATAAGCAGCCTGCAGTGCTGATTTGTTGACTGTTTGGAATCTCCTCTTTATGTAATTCATCAACCAGTTTAACATACAGGGACCTAAGGTGACTCCAAGGAGCCAAAGGAGAAGTGGCCCAGCCACAGTGGTTAGGAGGGTGGTGAGCCTTGGGAACCAGGAGAAAAGAGACTGGTACCAGTCAGATGCCTCAGTTCACTTCCTAGCTCCAGTGTGTAAATGTTGTTGAACCAAATTTAGGGTTTCTCTCATGACCCCTGAGTTATTGGCATAGAAGCAGGATTTTTCTTTTAATGCTAGGCACAGCCATCCTTCTTTTAAAAATACTAGATTAATCCCCACTCCCCAACAGTTTTGTAAAACCATCTCTGCCAGGGAATTGATCTTCTTCAAGTTGTCCTTTGGAGTCACTGAGGTGCTGTAAATTTTGGTCCACCCTGGCACTTAAAATCTTAAAATTTCAGTCACCTGTGATCAGGACTAAGGCTCTCAGTGCCACCAAACCTGCTATTCCTGCTCCTACAAGGAGGGGAATTAAGATGGCTGAGTCTGCCACTCTTTTTCTGTGAATGAGATCTCATCCTGGGAGGAAATCACCTCTGCCAGGATGTGCAAGACATAAACTAAGATACAGAGACTCCCAGTTCGGGACTCCAAAAGTATAGCCCCAAAGTATAGGCTCACCAGGTCCCAGGTAGGGTCAGGAAATAAGTCCTAGACACTTCAGTGTTCATAGTCTGTCAACGGTTTCCGCGGGATTGGTCATGAGAGGAATTTAAGATGTCATAAGTTGAAGAGACTATACAGACCCCAGTTCCTTAAAGGTCACCCCAAATAAGTCTGGCCTGTTTGGCCCACAGTCATGATTTTCAGGTGGGGTTGTAGTTGGAGTGATAGAGTAGTTAACTGCTATCCTCACATAAAAAGGACGCCTGGGGTCCAGACAAAGCCAACAGTCTTCCCAAAGCTAGGGATGGTACAACTTGTTCAATTATGCATTAACCTCAGTGTTTCCAATTCATTTTGGGGTAGGGGTCACCTGTGGTGTCCTCACTTTCCAGGTGGGTTTGACCTTGGGGGATATAAACCAGTCCTTTGTATATTTTGGGATAGTTCTGTTATAAGTGGAATATTGTGGGGGAGGTAGGTAGGGGGAGGAGAAGGGGGTGGGGCTCTGGGAGTCAGTCTCATTTTGAGTTTTGGGTGAGGGTGCCAATTACTCCTAGGTCCTAAAGATTTTAATTGATGTGATGGCGCCTTCCTTTGTATTGTGAATTTTTCATGATTTTCATGCTGGACGGCAAGTCCCTTGTCACGAGCATGGACTTAAAAGTCTAAGAGAAGTTCAAGACACAGAATATTATGATACAATCTAATTTATTCGTTCACATTTCTAACAACATTCAACTATTTCTCGTTCTGGGCTTGGGTTAGTTCCCAATGCCAGGTCTCTACTGCCAGGTTGTACCATGAATGGGTCCCTTCTTTCACAATCCAAAGCAACAACAGTATCAGTCTGACTTTATTGTTCTGGTGAATCATGTCTTCAGGGGCTGCTGACAGTCTCTTATTACTCTCCATTGTTCTCCCACCTTTGGGTTGGTTGTGTCAGCTTTCAGACGGGAGTGATGAATCCAGGCCATCTTCCCAGCTGCCTTGATGGCTGTGGGTGTCCTCGGGATCACAGCAAACAGTCTCTTCCAGGAAGGTCCCAATAATTTACTTGACAGGTATTGGACGCACACCAAGTCTCCAGGCTGAAACCTGTGGGGTGGCTTGGTTAGGGATGGCATAGGTGGCAGGGGTAAGAGGCGACTCTGAATGTCTCCAGCCATTTCCTTTAGTTCCAGTAGCCAAACCTTGCTGAAGTTACCTCAGTAAAATCCAAATCTCAATGCTCACTAGGACCGAGTCCCCTTCTGTGGATGTCCATGGGCACATGTTCTTCTTCCTTTTGGGTCCACTTGGGCACCAATGACACAGTGATGAGTAATTTGCTCAACCTTTTCATCCAGGTGAGGCAAAACGTAGTTATCTCTTATCAGTTCCTTTAGCTTGGTTGATCCCAAATGGGTGCTTTGGTGAATTTGAGAGAAGTGTCGGCCCCAGAGACTTGGCCAAAATGGAATGGCAATCGGGAAGAATCCACCAGTCTTCTGTTTTAGAGGCCCCTTGCTGTTGAGCCCATGTTTCTCAGGCAGGAGGGTGAGGACTAAGGGGCCACCCAGTACCTGCAGTGGCCCCCCTGGCATTTTGGCTGCATTGTTTGCAGTGGCATTAGCTAGCCTGTTGCCTCAGGCCTCATCTGGATTGCTCTTCTGGTGGCCATGACAGTGGATAATAACAAGTTGGCCAGGAGGGCTGACATTTCCTCTTTATTTTTGATTACCTTTCCCGCTGAGGTGAATAGACCCTGTTATTGATATAAGGCCCACAGTTCCTGGATACAAGTGGTGGCAAAGGCATACTGGCTATCGTGTAAATGTTGATAGGATACCCATTCCTCCATCTCAGAGCTTGAGTCAGGACTATTAATTGTGCCTTCTGGGCCCATGTGCCTCTTGGTAGGGACTGGGCCCAGATCACTTCAGAAAGAGTTACCACAGCTGATCCAGCATAGCTGATCCCATCTTGCATATAGCTGTGTATTAGTCAGGGTTCTCTAAAGAAACAGAAGCAACAGGACGAATATATAGCTATATACAATTTATTGATTTGCTCATGTGACAGAGTTAAAGGAGAAGGCTGCATTGGAGAGGCTGAGAATCCAGGGAACTGCTCAGTCCGCAAGGCTGGATGTCTCAGTAGTCCCAATCTGGTGCTGAAGGCCCAATGGATACCAGGAGATCTGCCAATCTCAGTACAGGCTGGGATCCGAAGGGTTGATCACAGCAGCAAGACAAACTCACCAGTGAGAGAGGCAAGCCGCAGGAAAAAAGGGACCAGCTCCCTCTGCTGTGGCCCTATATACTGCCTGCTGGCAGAAGGTAACACCCACATTTGGGGTGGGCCATCCGGGTTGAGGTGGTCCAATCCAAAGATCCTTTTCTCTTATTTGTTCCTTAGTCCAGTCAAGTTGACACCCATGATTAACCATCACAAGTCCGCCCCTTGTCAACTTGACACCCAATAAATAGCCTCTCCTTATGTTATGGTTATATGTCAATTGCAAACAATGGCAAGGTCATAATTCCACCTAACATGTTATAAGTGTCTCATGTGCAATAGCAAAGCATTATATCTTAGAGTAGGTGGTAATGTCCTTCAGGAACACTTAGTCCTTCAACAAGCACATTCTTAGCCAAATAGGACAAAAGTTAGTATCTATTATAATCTATTATAATTTCTGCAACTGGTTCCATGGCCTCAGCTGATATTTATGACTACCTTCTTCTACTACCCATTCTGTATTTCCTCCACCATCAGCAAGCACCTCTGCAGGTCTTGGCTCTTTCCCTGGAGGAGTGACCCATACCTTCAGCCCTGAAGGGTCTGGGCCATTTGTTGTCCTTTCTGGTTTGGGTTGTTGGAGTTTCCCATTGACCTTAATCATAGGACATGGTAGCACCAGAAGGCGCCCTACAGCATCTCCTGCCTTCCAGACATAATCTTCCTTGCCCCCATTGTGGAGAAAAAGTCCAATTTCCCCCTGGTAGTCTGGATCAATCACTCCTCCTACTACTGTTATTCCTTCCTTAGCCTGTTGGCTTAAAGGCAGTAGAAGCCCGAAGTGGCCAGGGGGAAGTCTTAGCTTCCAGTTCAATAGAACGTTTGCTGTATCTCCTGGCAAAAGCACTCCCCCCATTGGAGCCAAAACGTCTAGACCAGCAGAACGCAAGGTCGTGGGTACAGGAAGCAAAAATTTTCCTACTGGGTCACTAGGGGTGATAGTGAGTGGAATCATTCCCACTTCCACCCCTTGGTTCCTGGACCCATGAATTCTGGCTATAGGAGAAACAGTACCATATAGTGGACGCTGATTCAAAGCATATACTGCTTGCTGGAGAACCTTGCCCCAGCCCTCCAGGGTATTGCTACCTAATTGGCGCTGTAACTGTGTCTTCAAGAGGCCATTCCATCGTTCTATCAAGCCAGCTGCTTCTGGGTGGTGGGGAACATGGTAAGACCAGTGGATACCATGACCATGGGCCCACAGTCGCACTTCTTTGGCTGTGAAGTGAGTTCCTTGGTCAGAAGCAATGCTGTGAGGAATACCATGACGGTGGATAAGGCATTCCGTAAGTCCCTGGATGGTAGTTTTGGCAGAAGCATTACGTGCAGGAAAGGCAAATCCATAACCAGAATAAGTATCTATTCCTGTAAGAACAAAACGCTGTCCCCTCCATGATGGAAGTGGTCCAATGTAGTCAACCTGCCACCAGGTTGCTGGCTGGTCACCCCGGGGAATAGCACCATATCGGGGGCTCAATGTTGGTCTCTGCTGTTGGCAAATCTGGCACTCGGCAGCAGCTGTAGCCAGATCAGCCTTAGTGAGTGGGAGTCCATGCTGTTGAGCCCATGCATAACCTCCATCTCTGCCACCATGACCACTTTGTTCATGGGCCCATTGAGCAACAACAGGGATAGCTGGAGAAAGAGGCTGACAATCCACAGAACGAGTCATCCGATCTACTTGATTATTAAACTCATCCTCTGCTGAGATCACCTTTTGATGAGCATTTACATGAGACACAAGTATCTTCACATCCTTTGACCATTCAGAGAGCTCTATCCACATACTTCTTCCCCAAATGTCTTTCTCACCAATTTTCCAGTCATGCTCCTTCCAAGTCCCTGACCATCCAGCCAAACCATTGGCTACAGCCCATGAATCAGTATATAATCGAACCTCTGGCCATTTCTCCTTCCAGGCAAAATGCACAACCATGTGCACTGCCCGAAGTTCTGCCCACTGTGAAGACTTTCCTTCACCAGTGTCCTTTAGGGTTGTTTCAGAAATTGGCTGTAATGCTGCAGCTGTCCACCTCTGGGTGGTGCCTGCATAGCGTGCAGAACCATCAGTAAACCAGGCCCTAGTCTTCTCTTCCTCAGTCAACTGATCATAGGGCAAACCCCATGAAGCCATAGGTGCATGCTTAAGCCCAGGAGACATTGTAACAGGAGTGGGAACCATAGGCATTTGGGCAACTTCTTCATGTAGCTTGCTTGTGCCCTCAGGGCCTGCCCGGGCCCTGTCCCGTATGTACCACTTCCATTTGACAATGGACTGTTGCTGTGCACGTCCTACTTTATGGTCTGGTGGGTCAGATAACACCCAGCTCATGATGGGCAGCTCAGGTCGCATGGTGACTTGGTGGCCCATTGTCAAACGTTCAGTTTCCACTAAGGCCCAATAGCAGGCTAAGAGCTGTCTCTCAAAAGGAGAATAGTTGTTTGCAGATGAAGGTAGAGCCTTGCTCCAAAATCCCAAGGGCCTCCGCTGTGATTCCCCTATGGGAGCCTGCCACAGACTCCAGACAGCATCTCTATCTGCCACTGATACCTCAAGCACCATTGGGTCTGCTGGATCATATGGCCCTAGGGGCAGAGCAGCCTGCACCGCAGCCTGGACCTGTTGAAGAGCCTTTTCCTGTTCCAAGCCCCACTCAAAGTTTGCTGCCTTACGAGTCACCTGATATATGGGTCGTAGTAACACACCCAGATGAGGAATGTGCTGCCTCCAGAATCCAAAAAGACCCACCAGACGTTGTGCTTCTTTCTTGGTGGAGGGAGGGGCCAGGTGCAACAACTTATTCTTTACCTTAGAAGGAATGTCTCTGCATGCTCCACACCACTGAACTCCTAGAAACTTCACCGAGGTAGATGGCCCTTGAATTTTAGTTGGATTTATTTCCCATCCTCTCATGCGCATATGCTTTACCAACAAGTCTAGGCTAGCTGCTACCTCCTGTTCACTGGGTCCAATCAACATAACATCATCAATATAGTGGACCAGTGTGATATTTTGTGGAAGAGTCAGGCGATCAAGATCCCTTCTAACTAAGTTATGGCACAACGCTGGAGAGTTAACATACCCCTGAGGTAAGACAGTAAAGGTATACTGTTGGCCTTGCCAGCTGAAAGCAAATTGCTTCTGGTGGTCCTTATGAACCGGTATTGAGAAAAAAGCATTGGCCAGATCAATAGCTGCATACCAGGTACCAGGAGACATATTAATCTGCTCGAGTAAGGACACCACATCTGGTACAGCGGCTGCAATTGGTGTCACTACTTGGTTGAGTTTTCGATAGTCAACTGTCATTCTCCATGATCCATCTGTCTTTTGCACAGGCCAAATTGGAGAGTTAAATGGAGATGTGGTAGGAATCACCACCCCTGCATCTTTCAAATCCTTGATAGTGGCATTAATCTCCGCAATCCCTCCAGGGATACGATACTGTTTTTGGTTCACTATTTTCCCTGGTAGAGGCAACACCAATGGTTTCCATTTGGCCTTTCCAACCATAATAGCCCTCACTCCACAGATCAGGGAACCAATGTGGGGATTCTGCCAATTTCTAATTATATCTATCCCAATTATACATTCTGGGACTGGGGAAATAACTACGGGATGCGTTCTGGGACCCACTGGGCCCACCGTGAGTCGGACTTCAGCCAAAACTCCATTTATCACCTGACCTCCATAGGCCCCTACTTTAACCGGAGGGCCACAATGCTTTTTAGGGTCTCCTGGGATCAGTGTCAACTCAGAACCAGTATCCAATAGGCCTCGAAAAGTCTGATTATTTCCTTTTCCCCAGTGTACAGTTACCCTAGTAAAAGGCCTCAGGTCCCTCTGGGGAAGGACAGGAGGAAGGCAAACAGCATAACTCTTTGGTATTGTGACAAGATCCTTCCTCATTGGAACTCGGCCACCCCTTCATTCAAGGGGTTCTGGGTCTGTGAACTGTCTCAAGTCCGGAAACTGGTTAACTGGACGGGATTCACTACTGCTGAAATCCAATGTTGACTTCCTGTCATTTGTTCTAGAGCTTTTCTGCTTATACAGATCAAATAAAAACTTAGTAGGTTTCTTATGTATTTGGTTCCTGGCAATGTCAAAGCTGGAGAGTTCCGGAGGGCTGCTGGCTTGGGCGGGTCTTGAACTGGATGACTGTGGCAGCTGCAGGCAGTGGCAGATCCAGCTGGTGTCTGGGAACCAATGGTGACTGGAAGTGTGTTGATGTCTTCGCTGCAGCTTGTGTCTCACAGGGCAGGGATCCCCCAGAGGGGAATGAGAGAACAAAGTCCTTTTGCATTTCCCAGCTCAAGTAGTCTGTAGGTGGGTGGGAAGAGTGAACTTGGTCCCAGTTGGTAATCTGGGGCTTGTACTCAGCTTCCAACCTGTTGACAAGTATTTATCTGTCTACCTGAGGTTCATGCCCTGGTCCCTGACCATGGGCAGGCAGGGCCCAGTATGGTTATCAAGTTCGGCTTCCAGGGCCTGGGCACCTTCTCGCAGGATTCAGGGTCATGCTTTTCCTTGGGGCTCCTGCTAGTACTTTCTGCTGGCATCTGATTATCTTGAGCAGATCTTGTGTGAAGTGCAGCCTCTGACAAAGCTAAATTCATACATATCCTCTACAGCTAATATCACTTCAAATTCACACATCTTTCTCATGCTACTTAATGTTAAATTACCTTAAAACCACACATCTTAATTATGCTCCTAATAGGTCTCTACTTTCTCGTTGGCCTGTCTCAAGTCCTTGGCTAATGTGTTGTCCCTTTAAGGTTTAGAAAAGCCCTTCCCTCTATGTCTTGGTAGCATCCCCCTTGTCGAGATCCCAGCCATCTATACCCAAGCCTCCTGTCTACCTTACTGACCATCTACCCCACCCATCCAGGACCCACAGTGTCATGGAGACCCTCTACTCCTTTGCCTCCCTCTCCTGTAGCGCCTAGTTCCTGGATTTATCCTGACTTACCTTCTCCCTCCCACACTAGGACTGGACTAGATTATGCTAGACCAGTCTCAAACCAGGCCATCTCCCCTGCTGTTCTACCCCTCCAGGAAGTATCCCCAAGTGGACCCCCAACTGAGGATGGAACTCCAAGGGCTGCTTTCATAGTGTATGTCACTTTCTCATGTACTGATTTGTATAACTGGAGAACCCAGACTCCCCCATTCTCCAGGAAACCCCATGTCCTGATCAGCCTCCTGGAAACCATTTTTCTCACTCGTCAGCCTTCTTGGGCTGATTGCAGGCAGCTCCTTTGTACTCTTTTCACAGTGGAAGGACAAGATTGAATCATGGATGAAGCCTGGAAAGCTACAGCAGGTCCCAGGGCAATTGCAGAAGAAGCTGATGAGAGAATACAGTGAACTCTCCCCTCTACCAATCTAAATGGGACCCCCCATCACCAATGAAGTTAGGGGGCACTAGACACTTAGGCCAGGCCTAGCCAGGCTCTCCTGACTGGAATGAGAGCAGCTGCTAGGAAGCCAATCAACCTCTAAGCCATCTGAGGTTGTCCAGGAAAGTCAGGAATGGCCTTCTGGTTTCCTGGAGCTGTTCTTAAATGTCTAGCGGGAACACACCCTGACTAATCTGGATGCTCCAGAAAACCATCCGGTGGTCAGCATAGCCTTTGTGATACAATCAGCCCCAGATATGGGGAGAAAGCTGCAGAAGTTGGAAGGGTTTGAAGGAAAAAATACGTCTGAATTAATGAAAATAGCATACAGAGTCTTCAATACTAGGGAGAATGAGGGAAAGAAAGAGAGAGAACATAGGGACAGAAGCAGGGACAAGAGATTTGCAAAAGTAATGGTAACTGAGTTTAAAGAGTAAGGGGAGAGGGGCTGAGGGCCAACCAAGTGACCAATCCAGCCCTGAACTAAGCTAGAGTAGAGACCAATGTGACTACTGTAACAAGGAAAGGGACATTGGAAAAATGAATGCCCCCCACAGGCATAAGAAGGGGAGACAGGTATTCAACCTGTGTGGGACTGACTGATGGAGTCAGGGCTCTATCCCAATATCCCCCTCTGAGCCCATGGTTACTGGAAAGGTGGGGAACAAAATTGTCCACTTCCCAATTGACACCGGCATGGCCCATTTGGTATTGACTCAACCTTTGGGCCTCCCTACCAAGAAAAGGAACAATATTCAAGGGGCCATCAGAACTGGAATTTATACCTGGACAATGGCCAGAAAAATAGACCTTGGACAAGCTACTGTGACTCATTTCTTTCTTATTATGCCAGACTGTCCATACCCCCTCATTGGCAGGGACTTGAGAAAACTCAGTGCCACAATTACATGTAGCAAAACTGAGGCCACCCTAGATTTGAAGAAGCCACCCCCAGTTATCCTGGTAACTTGTCCTTGGTCAGATGAGTACAAATTGATAAGGAAAAGTCCTGATGAGTTTAATCAACTGGGGGCTGACAACCTCCTTCTCAGAGAATGGGTACAGAAGTTTCCTAAAGTATGGGCAGAAACCAACCTCCAAGGACTGGCTTCCCACCAGCCACCAATAGTTGTCCAATTTCTAAGCTCAGCCACTCCTGAAGGGTTAATCAGGAGGAGGGTGGGAGAGGAGAGTGAGCCAGCGGTCAGTATAAGGGAACTGGTTGGGATGACCGGGCCTCCCTGTAACTACCTTCCACACTTTACCAGTCACCTGGGGGTTGAGGGACCCCATATCTGGCCAGCCTACACCAAAGGTGGCCTACTGAAGTTTGCACAGAGTGCACAGTTTCCTGGTGAACATCCTGGTTCCATAGTCTGCCTCACGGAACTCCTCAAAATGGCATTGCATGCATCCCAGAAGGGTCTTGGCTGTGCTTGTCCTGCTCCCATTTCTGCAACAAAACTTACAGGTACATCAGAAAACACAAATCCACCAAGCAAAAGAGAACACTAAAAATACAAGACAGACCAGACAAACACAATCATACAGTGGCCACCTCTCAGTCACATGTCCAACTCACAGACATTGAAGTCAAGGTTAGCAATAACTGGATGTCCTTAGAATGCTACAGCTGAAAGTACTTGAGGGCTTGGATCTCAGCAGAACCACAGGGTAAGTCCTACTCAGGTTCAGTAGCTACACAGAGCTGTGAAACCAATACTGTCTCACATTCAGGCATTCAGAGTTTAAGACAGTTGTTCCCTAGTTTTTGTTTGTTATTTGTTTGCTGGCTTTTTCCCCCCAACTAAATCCTAATGGGGGGGAGTAGGAAAACATCTTCTCCATTCCCAGAGGGAGGGACAAGGATCATATCTAATCACCCAAAACCTCTCCAATGTCCAGACCCCAAACCAAAACTCACCAATGGGTCTCTTGAAACAAGTATTGGTGGCTGTTTTAATCTTTGTTTTGCTTTCAATTTGCTGATCAGAGTCATGGGTTTCTGAGGGTTTCCAAGTCCTTCAATGGGCTTTTCTCCAAGTTGAGCCTGTCCCGGACCAGTAGCCCCAGGTCTGAAGTCTCCTGGATCTCACCGGGACCTCCAAGTAAATGTTATGGAGTTGAGACCATCCAAGGACACCACCAGACAAAAGTTCAAAATTTCAAAGAAAAATTTATTTTAATTTAGCAGGTGCTTGGACGGCAGCTTCCTCTGCCAGTCGGAGAACCACTACAGGGCAGGGTTAAATTCCAGGTCTTTTAAAGGCATAAACCATGATTACCTCAGCTCTAGGCATTTTCATGAGTTCTTTCTTAGCCAGCAGCTAAGAAGGGGAACAATGAGTCGGGTAGTTCAGAGATGGTTGTTTGGCAAGACTTAACTGCTGACAGCAACAGTGGCCCTGGGGTCAGGATTAGACCCAGCCCTAAGCTAAGAGTAAGCCCTGCTGACTCCTAGTATCCTTTGAAATAGCAGTCTCATTTTAAAATGGAATTAATTCAACTTATTTTATTTTATTTATTTATTTTTTTATGTGTATGAATGTACTGTCTGCATGCAGGTTTGTGCACTCATGTCGTGCAATGCCGCAGAGGTCAGAAGAGGGTGTCGGATTCCCCTGGAACTGGTGCCAAAGATGGTTCTCAACTGTAATGTGGGTGCTGGGGATTGAACCCAGGTCCTCTGTAAGAGCAGTTGGCGCTCTTAACCACTATGCCATCTCTCCAGCCCCTCAACTTATTTTAAAACAGAGTAAATTCAACTGTCATATTACTATGACATTACATCTTACTTCTTTTGAAAAATATTTTTTATTGAGCTTTTGTATATTTCATACGACAGTTCTTTTTTAAATTTTTTTATGTGTATGATTGTACTGTCTGTATGTAGGTGGGTGCACATGTGTCGTGAAGTGCTGTGGAGGTCAGAAGAGGGTATCGGATTCCCCTGGATCTGGAGTTAAAGATAGTTCTTAGCTGCCATGTGGGTGCTGGGAATTGAACCGGGCTCCTCTACAAAAGCAGTCAGTGCTCTTATCCACTAAGCCATTTCTCCAGCCCTACAACAGTTTTTAACAAAATTTAGAACCCTTACGCTACTTGACCCTCCCTTCACCAGAATTCATGTATTCCATCATACATGTTAAGTCCCATACAGTTAAGCATTTGTATTCTGATGTCCCTTGGAGCAAGTTCATCCACTGAAGTCGAGTCAGCCTATCCAGAAATCTTAAGGAAGATCTGCTCTCCCACACTCAGAAACCTCCTAGTTCTTTTTGACAGGGTTCCCTTTTGCCCCAATTGACCTGGAACTTGCTATGTAGACCAGGCTGGCCTCAATATTACAGAGATCTACCTCCCTCTGTCTCCCAAGTGCTGGGATTAAAGGCATGAACTGCCACTCCTGGCTACCTCCTACTTCATTAAAAAATTTTTTATTATTTTTATTTTATGTGTATGATTGTATTGCCTGAATAAGTATAAGTGCACCCTGTTAGGTCTAACTGGATCCCAAGATGGAGTCACTGCTGACCAACAGCATGGAGACTACAATCTGGGGGCAGCATTCTAGGAAACAGAAACAAAACCACCCTCACTAATGTCTTGACTCCTGTTTTTAATGATACAATTGCAAGTATCCATCATGGTACATTTTCCATAGCAGCCAGCTCAAAAACTGAAAACACTAACTGAAACTCCCCCTCCCCGACTGAAACCCCCTCTCTTACCAAGGCACCTGTTATTGACTCACCTCCCCATACCAACAAGGACCCTATAAAGCTCAGCCTGTGACAAGAAGCTGCTGCTCTCTCTGATACCACTGTGAGGCAGTCCTGGGGTCTATTCTCTCCCCAACAAACTGCTGTCCCCCATGAAGTTGCCTTGGTTGCTGGCACCCATTTTTATGCACACCTGTGTTATGCAATGCCTGTGGAGGTCAGAAGAAGTAGTTGGATTCCCCTGGACATGGAGTTACAGACAGTTGTTAGATGCCATGTGGGTGCTGGGAACCATTCCCAGGTCGTCTGCAAGAATAGCCAGTGAGTGCTTTTACCCTCTGAGCCACCTCTCCAGCCCCAGGTACCTCCTACTTCTTGACAAGAACCCTTGACTCCAACCTCCCATGGCTCTTCCTGTGCTCTAAGACCTTTAATGGCTCCTCTCTTATTTTCCCCTTTGGTTACTGGAGACAGAATCTGTGTAGCACAGGCTGGACTCAAACACACTATATAGATGAGGCTGGTCTTGAACTCTTGATCTTCCTGTCTCTGGCTCTTCAATGCATGTGCCACCATGCCTTGGCTTGACAGTCATGTCTTGAAAATGAAATCCACATTCTTTGGCTCACAGGTTCTGCATGTACTCACCTCAACTCCCTTGTTCAGACTTACTATGGCATGTTCTATTAGCACTTCTATGCTGTATGCATGTGCTTCCTTCATTATTGCCTTTCTGTCCATAAAATGCCTTCTTTAGCCCATCTATGAAGATGCTACTTTAAGATCCAACACAAGTGGTGTCTTTTCAATGGGGCCCCTCGGTCCTCAGCCTACACCCAAGATACTCCCTGCCACCTTTGAATGTGTACTGATCTCTCCTGTGGCACGTATCCATTTTATCTTGTGTCTGGGTTATATTTTTAAACATTATGTTCCTGGCACTTAAGTAGTTTTTTGAATTATTTGTTCATTAAATAATTAGGTGAAATTAAATATAATTTATTTACGTAGCAAAGGCCGCTTATTTGCTGCTGATATTATCTTTTGATATCTATGGTGAAATAACAATGAAAGACAAACAACAAAACTAGGCTTTGGAAAAGAGGACAGGGCAAATGAGCCAGCCTTCGTTATCGCTTGCCCAGCTCATCTCTACGTCACCGTGACCCTTAGAGACAGGATAAATATTGGTGAAGAAAGGAGTTCAGTTTTCATCAGCTGATCTCAGACTCAAAAGTGACTCCCCACTATGAGTCTGCTGCTGAAAATGCTAATGGCATGTCAGGCCACTATAGGAAAACAAGTTCCTGAACAAAGGCGGGTTGCCTCAACTGTTTCCCAGACACATCTTTTTTTTTTGGTCTTTTCGAGACAGGGTCTCCCTGTAGCCCCAGGTGTCCTGGAACTTGCTCTGTAGACCAGGCTGGCCTTGAACTCACAAAGATCCACCTGCCTCTGCCTCCCGAGTGCTAGGATTAAAGGCGTGCACACCACTCCGGGCCCAGACACATCTTATGCTAGAGTTTGGATCAACTTGACCAGTTTCTCAGTCCCAGATGAACACAAGAAAGGATTCTACCTTCAAGAAATTCTGACTAATAAGTCAGATGAGATCCTAGGAATCTGTATTTAAGATAGCACAAATTATTTGAAGCTCAGTCCTCTTTAAAAAAAAATCTTGAGATTTCCTGAGACCAGCGGAAGGAAGAGCAGGAAGGCAGGTAGGAACTGGGTGCCTCACCGAGGCTGATTGTTGATCCCTTAATCCAGCTGTCTTTGGCTTAATTGGCTTTCGTGGCTGTGGGGGCGGAGTTATCCTCCCAGCTGGTATTAACGGTAGGGTTGTGTGACTCTTGAGCTCTGAGATCTCCTGATACCAGCTGAAGGTACCAGGGCATGGGCTGAAGAGCCCCCCTCCCCCACCAACTGGGATTACAAAGGCATCTGAAGGAGGCAAGCAAAGCAAGCCTTCAACACAGTGAAGAGGCATTTAGGACTCACATTGGAATACAGGCAAGGAGAAGCCCATATGCCAGGAACACGAAGAAGAGACAACACCGGAAAGGGGCAGGATAATCCCACACCAAGCCCTACCAACCCTATGGAAGACTCTGGCAGTGGGATCCCTCTGGGGATGCCCCAGGACACAGATATAAGAAACACAATTGAAAACATATTTAAAGAACTACAAGATTATAAAGAACAAATCAAAGATCTGAGAAAAGAGAATGAAGAACTCAAGAAGGACCTAGAGAGAGAGAATTACAAACTCTGGAAGGAAGTAGAAACACTGAAAGGATCCCATGCTGAAAAAGATAAGGAAACCAACCAGCAAAGCAAAGAGCTATGGGAAGAAATCAAGAAGCTCCCAAAATAAGTAGAAATACTAAAGAAAGCAGAAGAGGAAATGAAAAAGGAAATCAAACAGTCATCCAATCAAGAGGAAAGGAATGGAAAAAGCCTCAGAAGCAGAATGGAGGAAGCAGAACAAAGAATATCAGACCTGGAAGATAACACAGAACAACTAAAAACCTCAAGGAAAGATTATGAAAAATTTAAAAATACACAAAAGTGGAACAACCAGGAACTGTGGGACAC